>JAXCGZ010013419.1:12500-107232 GCA_037179515.1 Halocaridina rubra | reverse complement strand
ACTGCTATCTTCTGAGAGAGACGAGATTGCTGCTTGGAATGTTCAGATTAAAGAAAACATTGAACAGTTCAGAAAAGAGTTCCAGGAGCTGAATATGGAAAATGATGCCATGAAAACGTCCTTTGCTGATGCACTAAAGGGGAATGTGGCAGTAAAAGAGGCTGTAAAGGTGGTGGCACTGGAAAACATACAAACAGTTGACTATAAAGAGACAGTAATCGAAAAAATGAAAGACGTTGTGATGGAAAGGGCAAACCCACTCATCAGACAGGCACTTGATAAGGAGAAGACAGTGGTAATCTCAGGCATAAGTGAATCCCAGGAGCCAACATGGCAGGGGAGACTTGAAGAAAATAAAGCTAGGGTTGTAGACCTGATAAGAAAGCTTGGAGTAGTATGTGGTCCTGAGGATATTGTAAACATACACCAACTAGGTAAATATTCGAGGGAAGGAAAGCCGAGACCAACAAAAGTAACCTTTGAGAGAGGGGAGACATGTAGGGAAATATTGTTGAGAAAAAAAAGTCTAAAAGACCTTCAAGAATGCAAAGAAGTGTTCATTAGACGATACAGAACACAGGAAGAGATGGGAAAGATCAAAAACTTGTTGCAAGAGGCAAGAAGGTTAAATGATGGAAGAAATGAAGAAGAGAAGAAAAATTTTCGTTACGGAATACTTCCAGACAAAGGGGAGATAAAGAAGATAATGACAGAAGATCAGGGGATGGGGCCTCATTAAGATTGTTATACACAAATGCTGATGGATTAGCTGGTAAGGCAGTAGAATTAAAAGATAGGATTCACAACAGTAAGGCAGATATAGTAGCAATTACAGAGACTAAGTTGAGTGAGGACATAAACAGTGTCACAGTTTTTCCTAAGGGCTTCAGAATACTAAGGGTCGAAAGATCTGAGAGGACTGGTGGAGGGATAGCACTGCTCATAAGTGAGAGGATTCAAGTTGAAGAGATAAACTTGGCTATAGAAAGTGAGTTCAGGGAATTTCTTGTTGCTCGCATAAATACTGGGTCAGAGAGCATTATAATAACTGTTGTATACAACCCACCAAGGAACCAAAATAGGCTTGAAATTTATGAGGAAAGTCATATAGGTACGATTGAAGTCATAAACTCAGTTGTTAACATGGCGCGGGAGAAAAAATGTAGGATTTTGATTATGGGAGACTTTAATCATAAAGAGATAGATTGGATAAATCTTGACCCACACAGTGGTGAGGACTCCTTTGGGGCAAGATTCCTAGATTGCGTACAAGGGAATTTCCTACACCAACATGTAATGGAACCAACAAGAGCCAGGGGTGGGATGAGCCATCACTACTTGATCTGGTGTTCACAGATAATGTGTTGGATATTGAAAATATTGAGTATGAACCACCAATTGGAAAGAGTGACCACTGTGTGTTGTTGATGGAGTATATCATTGAAGACATTCTTCCTGAGAGTAGAGGCACTGAGGACATGAGGAGGAACTATCAGAAAGGAGATTACATCAAAATGAATGAGCTTTTTGCAGTTATTGACTGGAGAACCTTATTTTACAACAAATCTGTACAAGAAATGTATGACATCTTTTGTGAGAAATATGGGAAGATTGTAGATTGCTGCATACCTGTCACCAAAGTAGGTGTAATTCATGCCAGAGAGAAATGGTTCGATAATGGGTGTAAAAGAGCTAAGGAGTGGAGAGACAAATGCTGGAAAAGGTATAGGAGGAGAAAAAACATAAATGCCTGGCAAACCTACAAAAGAGCAAGAAATGACTACCTAAGTAAAAGGAGAGAGGCAGAGAAAGATTATGAGAGGGACATCACCAGGAAGGCGAAAGAAAATCCCAAGCTTTTCCACAGCTTTATCAGAGGAAAACTGAAGGTAAAAGAACAGGTTTTAAGGCTAAAGAGAGCGGATGGAAGCATCACTGAGACGGACGAAGAGATCTGCAAAGAATTGAACAAGGAGTTTCAGTCAGTATTTACAGTAGAAAATACCCCACCCCCTCAGATTGCAGTGATAGAAGCTCAAGGGCCGGTATTAGAGAACATCAACCTTACAGCCACAGAGGTATGCAAAGCGCTGATGGATTTAGATGTTCATAAAGCTACAGGTCCTGATGACATATCCCCTCATGTGCTTAAAAAATGCGCAAACACAATATCAGTGGCACTAAGTATCATATTTAAGGAGTCATTGGAGTCGGGGGAGATTCCAAGATGCTGGAAACAAGCAAATGTGATACCTATCTTCAAAAAGGGAAGGAGGGATACGGCTCTGAACTATAGACCAGTTTCCTTGACCAGCATAGTTTGCAAAGTTATGGAGAAACTACTAAGGAAACATATCTCTCTTCACTTGGAATCCTTCAACTTTTTGTCAGTGAGGCAACATGGCTTCAGAGAAGGAAGATCAACAGTAACAAACTTATTAGAATTTTATGATGAGGTAAGCCAAATCTTACAGGAAAGAGAGGGCTGGGCAGATTGCATATTCCTAGACTTCCAGAAAGCGTTTGACACTGTTCCACATGGGAGACTTATTAGGAAGCTGCAATCAATGGCTAGAATAGGTGGAAATGTCTTGGAATGGATAAAAACTTACTTAGAAGGAAGGGAACAGAGGGTTAGAGTAAGACACTCAGTGTCTGAATGGAGAAGAGTTAGTAGTGGAGTTCCACAGGGTTCAGTTTTAGGGCCACTTTTGTTCCTTGTATATGTAAATGACCTACCAGAGTCTGTAAATTCATTCATGAATATGTTTGCAGATGATGCAAAGATTGTGAAGAAAGTAAAAAACGAGAACAATGGTAGAGAACTTCAGGAGGATCTAAATAATCTGCATGAGTGGTCAGAAAAGTGGCTAATGAAATTCAATACCTCAAAATGTAAGGTAATGAGAATGGGTACAAGTGCAAGAAGGCCCAAGCTTGACTACTCGGTGGCTGGAGTACAACTTCAGGAGACAGAAAATGAGAGAGATCTAGGAGTAAACATATTGGCAGATTTGTCTCCAGAAATACATATAAATGGCGTAGTAAGGGCAGCATATGCATTCTTATCAAATGTAAGGGTAGCCTTCAGGCACATGGACAAGGAAATGTTCAGAAATATTTATGTAACCTATGTGAGGCCAAAACTCGAATATGCAGCCCCCTTTTGGAATCCGCACTTGAAAAAGCACATAGCTAAGCTTGAAAAAGTTCAAAGACATGCCACGAAACTGGTGCCAGAAATACGCAATCTCGGTTATGATGAGAGGCTGAGGGAATTAGACTTGCCATCACTCGAAGCTAGAAGAGTAAGGGGGGATATGGTGACAGTCTTTAAATTCCTTCATGGTTATGATAGAGTGGATAGGGATCGATATTTCGATATGGCTGGCTCTAGAACTAGAGGTCATAGTTTGAAGCTTCGGAAGAAAACTTGTTTGCAGGATGTAAGGAAATACTTTTTCAGTGTAAGAGTAGTTGATAATTGGAATTCGCTAAGCGAGGAGGTAGTTAATGCTACCTCAATCCATAGTTTTAAGGACAGGTATGATAAGTATCACTAAGTCTAAAAATGGAACCGATCAGGAGACGGGAAGATACGAGCTTTGGGCTCTTTCCCGTAAACACAATTAGGTAATCACAATTAGGTAATCACACACACACTTGGAATCCGCACTTGAAAAAGCACATAGCTAAGCTTGAAAAAGTTCAAAGACATGCCACGAAACTGGTGCCAGAAATACGCAATCTCGGTTATGATGAGAGGCTGAGGGAATTAGACTTGCCATCACTCGAAGCTAGAAGAGTAAGGGGGGATATGGTGACAGTCTTTAAATTCCTTCATGGTTATGATAGAGTGGATAGGGATCGATATTTCGATATGGCTGGCTCTAGAACTAGAGGTCATAGTTTGAAGCTTCGGAAGAAAACTTGTTTGCAGGATGTAAGGAAATACTTTTTCAGTGTAAGAGTAGTTGATAATTGGAATTCGCTAAGCGAGGAGGTAGTTAATGCTACCTCAATCCATAGTTTTAAGGACAGGTATGATAAGTATCACTAAGTCTAAAAATGGAACCGATCAGGAGACGGGAAGATACGAGCTTTGGGCTCTTTCCCGTAAACACAATTAGGTAATCACACACACACACACACACACACACACACACACACACACACACACACACAAATGCTGATGGATTAGCTGGTAAGGCAGTAGAATTAAAAGATAGGATTCACAACAGTAAGGCAGATATAGTAGCAATTACAGAGACTAAGTTGAGTGAGGACATAAACAGTGTCACAGTTTTTCCTAAGGGCTTCAGAATACTAAGGGTCGAAAGATCTGAGAGGACTGGTGGAGGGATAGCACTGCTCATAAGTGAGAGGATTCAAGTTGAAGAGATAAATTTGGCTATAGAAAGTGAGTTCAGGGAATTTCTTGTTGCTCGCATAAATACTGGGTCAGAGAGCATTATAATAACTGTTGTATACAACCCACCAAGGAACCAAAATAGGCTTGAAATTTATGAGGAAAGTCATATAGGTACGATTGAAGTCATAAACTCAGTTGTTAACATGGCGCGGGAGAAAAAATGTAGGATTTTGATTATGGGAGACTTTAATCATAAAGAGATAGATTGGATAAATCTTGACCCACACAGTGGTGAGGACTCCTTTGGGGCAAGATTCCTAGATTGCGTACAAGGGAATTTCCTACACCAACATGTAATGGAACCAACAAGAGCCAGGGGTGGGGATGAGCCATCACTACTTGATCTGGTGTTCACAGATAATGTGTTGGATATTGAAAATATTGAGTATGAACCACCAATTGGAAAGAGTGACCACTGTGTGTTGTTGATGGAGTATATCATTGAAGATATTCTTCCTGAGAGTAGAGGCACTGAGGACATGAGGAGGAACTATCAGAAAGGAGATTACATCAAAATGAATGAGCTTTTTGCAGTTATTGACTGGAGAACCTTATTTTACAACAAATCTGTACAAGAAATGTATGACATCTTTTGTGAGAAATATGGGAAGATAGTAGATTGCTGCATACCTGTCACCAAAGTAGGTGTAATTCATGCCAGAGAGAAATGGTTCGATAATGGGTGTAAAAGAGCTAAGGAGTGGAGAGACAAATGCTGGAAAAGGTATAGGAGGAGAAAAAACATAAATGCCTGGCAAACCTACAAAAGAGCAAGAAATGACTACCTAAGTAAAAGGAGAGAGGCAGAGAGAGACTATGAGAGGGACATCACCAGGAAGGCTAAAGAAAATCCCAAGCTTTTCCACAGCTTTATCAGAGGAAAACTGAAGGTAAAAGAACAGGTTTTAAGGCTAAAGAGAGCGGATGGAAGCATCACTGAGACGGACGAAGAGATCTGCAAAGAATTGAACAAGGAGTTTCAGTCAGTAT
Organism: Halocaridina rubra; assembly: GCA_037179515.1. NCBI lineage: Eukaryota > Metazoa > Arthropoda > Malacostraca > Decapoda > Atyidae > Halocaridina > Halocaridina rubra. The sequence continues at coordinate 101,810 of JAXCGZ010013419.1, read as the reverse complement.
TTACAGTAGAAAATACCCCACCCCCTCAGATTGCAGTGATAGAAGCTCAAGGGCCGGTATTAGAGAACATCAACCTTACAGCCACAGAGGTATGCAAAGCGCTGATGGATTTAGATGTTCATAAAGCTACAGGTCCTGATGACATATCCCCTCATGTGCTTAAAAAATGCGCAAACACAATATCAGTGGCACTAAGTATCATATTTAAGGAGTCACTGGAGTCGGGGGAGATTCCAAGATGCTGGAAACAAGCAAATGTGATACCTATCTTCAAAAAGGGAAGGAGGGATACGGCTCTGAACTATAGACCAGTTTCCTTGACCAGCATAGTTTGCAAAGTTATGGAGAAACTACTAAGGAAACATATCTCTCTTCACTTGGAATCCTTCAACTTTTTGTCAGTGAGGCAACATGGCTTCAGAGAAGGTAGATCAACAGTAACAAACTTATTAGAATTTTATGATGAGGTAAGCCAAATCTTACAGGAAAGAGAGGGCTGGGCAGATTGCATATTCCTAGACTTCCAGAAAGCGTTTGACACTGTTCCACATGGGAGACTTATTAGGAAGCTGCAATCAATGGCTAGAATAGGTGGAAATGTTTTGGAATGGATAAAAACTTACTTAGAAGGAAGGGAACAGAGGGTTAGAGTAAGACACTCAGTGTCTGAATGGAGAAGAGTTAGTAGTGGAGTTCCACAGGGTTCAGTTTTAGGGCCACTTTTGTTCCTTGTATATGTAAATGACCTACCAGAGTCTGTAAATTCATTCATGAATATGTTTGCAGATGATGCAAAGATTGTGAAGAAAGTAAAAAACGAGAACAATGGTAGAGAACTTCAGGAGGATCTAAATAATCTGCATGAGTGGTCAGAAAAGTGGCTAATGAAATTCAATACTTCAAAATGTAAGGTAATGAGAATGGGTACAAGTGCAAGAAGGCCCAAGCTTGACTACTCGGTGGCTGGAGTACAACTTCAAGAGACAGAAAATGAGAGAGATCTAGGAGTAAACATACTGGCAGATTTGTCTCCAGAAATACATATAAATGGCATAGTAAGGGCAGCATATGCATTCTTATCAAATGTAAGGGTAGCCTTCAGGCACATGGACAAGGAAATGTTCAGAAATATTTATGTAACCTATGTGAGGCCAAAACTCGAATATGCAGCCCCCTTTTGGAATCCGCACTTGAAAAAGCACATAGCTAAGCTTGAAAAAGTTCAAAGACATGCCACGAAACTGGTGCCAGAAATACGCAATCTCGGTTATGATGAGAGGCTGAGGGAATTAGACTTGCCATCACTCGAAGCTAGAAGAGTAAGGGGGGATATGGTGACAGTCTTTAAATTCCTTCATGGTTATGATAGAGTGGATAGGGATCGATATTTCGATATTGCTGGCTCTAGAACTAGAGGTCATAGTTTGAAGCTTCGGAAGAAAACTTGTTTGCAGGATGTAAGGAAATACTTTTTCAGTGTAAGAGTAGTTGATAATTGGAATTCGCTAAGCGAGGAGGTAGTTAATGCTACCTCAATCCATAGTTTTAAGGACAGGTATGATAAGTATCACTAAGTCTAAAAATGGAACCGATCAGGAGACGGGAAGATACGAGCTTTGGGCTCTTTCCCGTAAACACAATTAGGTAATCACAATTAGGTAATCACACACACACACACACACACACACACACACACACACACACACACACACACACACACACACACACATATATACAAACCTAGTCGTGCTAGGATGATGAAGTGTTTTCAAAATTTTTAAAAAGTAGTATTAGTAGTAGTTATTTGTAACTAAAATCTGTGTTTTAGAGGTTGTGCACATTGAAGAGGTTCTTCATTAGTAGTAGTAGTTACAGAAGTAGCATAGTAGCAGTAGTAGAAGCAATAGAAGTAATAGCAGTCCTTTACCAGCAGCCTCTTTACATTATAATCCCTGTCTGTATTTACGTAAACGCTTTTGTCATGTACACCAAAACTGTGCACATGTCAACACGAGATGCAATGTACTTGAAATCTGACAAAATGAATAAATACACGAAAAAAAAATAATAGTTAAATAAAAAATATTGGACAGTCTATGGTAAAAGGCTTCTATCCAAAATACCTCTTTTTTTCTACATATTTGTTTTTCTTGAGGGTGAAAAGGAGCCATTTTTGTCTCAAAGAGAAACGATTCTTTGATGTGCCTTCCTCTGAGAGGGACATGAGAGAAAAAATGGTACAAATCTAAAATGCTTTTGGGGAGAGAAGAGAAATGGAATATGCATAATATTATTCTTTTGATGTTGAGTAAATATTGTTACTACTACTACTACTTCTGCTACTACTACTACTTCTGCTACTTATACTACTACTACTTCTGCTACTACTACTATTTTATTCTTTGATGAGTAAATATTGTTATTACTATTACTACTTCTGCTACTATTACTACTACTACTTCTACTACTACTACTACTACTACTACTATTTTATTCTTTTGATGTTGAGTAAATATTGTTACTACTACTACTACTTCTGCTACTACTACTACTTCTGCTACTACTACTACTACTACTTCTGCTACTGCTACTACTATCTATTTTAGGTTCTAACATTTCAAACTTATCTCCTGACAATTGTACTTTCATGAACTACATCCTCAAAGTCTAGCTATTATAAATTTTCAATCCTGTTATGAAACCTATTATAATAGGGGCTACTACTACTACAACTACTGCTACTACTGCTGCTGCTACTAATACTGCTTCTTCCTTTGTTGATTATTTCATATGTAGTTGTAGGTAAGACAACATTTAATGTTCATAACGTAAAACCGAAACCAAACCAAACCATTATTATTATTTTATTATTATTATTATTATTATTATTATTATTATTATTATTATTATTATTATTTTCCACACAGGGTGACCTTGCCCAGGTAGGCTCTGAAGAAACTATGCAATGGATCGCCAACGGTCTCAAGAGTTTGCCGGACTACTCAACTGGTTCCATCTATTGGCTCGGCGCCACCCTGCCGCACCACACCCACAGATGGAAATGGCAAGATGGCTCCTTTCTCAATACTCCCGGTACGTATGGTATGTGGAAGGGAATTCTGTGTATACATTGGTCCGTCTCACACTGTCGTTTGTTTTATCTGCGTTGTCAAATCTTTTGGCTTCTCCCACCAGGGGTCGCCACTGTGATTCAATAGTCTCATCGCCATATCCCTTGCTTTCTCCTCCGTCACAGCACCAAGCTTCATGTCCTCCCTCACCACATTCGTAATCTTCCTCCTGCCTGGCAGCTCCGTCCTCAGCATCTTTTTCCCAACATATCCTGCATCCCTCCTCAGCACATCCACAAACCATCTTAGTCTTGTCTGTCTCAGATATCTCTATTTCTTAACCCCCACATTATTCTGAAATTGCCTGTGTTGAAGACCGTAATATAATATTTACATTTTAATTTGCATATAATCTGTTCCTAACCTGTATTCTTAAATCGTATACTGTACTGTACTTGATACAAAGATAATTTTTTGTAAATTATAATATAGTATTCAAACACTATCAGTTAATTCAAGTGTCAGTAATCTGTAATTTTGTGTAATCCTTTTGCAAGTACCATATTCCCCTTATAAGGGGGGGGGCTGAGTTAAAGCAATATACCTAGACTCTTTGTAGGAAGAAAATACAGAGAAAGGGATTCTTAGTCATTTTGCTCCCCCCCCCCCATGTAATTGACTCTTACGACACGCATTGAATCACGGAGGAAGTATTCTTGCCCCGCTCCTTCAGGGTTATTTTTTTTTTTTTGGTAATACTTATATATTGCATAATATGCTGTACAGTATATAAGTTTCTCTCTTTGACCGAAAACGACTTCTCTTGGAATCCGTACGAAAAGGCTGACTAAAATTATTGTCCAAAGCTTTACTGGAGTAGTGTTTTTATTACTTTTTTTGTCACTATTAATCCCCATAATGTGGTAGAAACAGACAGACTGGAGCTGCAGAACCTGGCTACCCTACCTAACACTCTGCAGTGGGCAACCTTCCAGGATTAGTTTTATTTCTTCTTTACTGACCTTTTTCCTAAGTTTGGATGAGTAGAGGATCTTCAAATGGCAGGTCGGCTCTTGGGAATTAAGTTTAGATGCTCTGCCTAATACCTCGTGGTAGGTATGCTTGCTGGATTGTTGTTAATTCTTCTTTACTAACCTTTTTTCCAGAGATTGGACGAGTAGAGGGTCTTCAAATGGGAGGTCAAAAGGAGACCTTATGCCTAAGCCTGCAAGAACTGTCAACAATGGCACCCGGTCACTCTTGGTCTCAGCAACAACAAAAGCAAGGTGCCAATCCTTCGCTATCCCTCTCCGCCCATCATTGCGACATGTTTGGGGGGTACGTCTGTACGAGGAAAGTCCCAGGTGAGAGTTAATTTATTATTTTCTCTTTCAGCTCTGTATATAGGACATCTATTGCTCTGTTTCATGGATCCTTCGCTTTCCCTCTGTGCTCTCGGAATGGGATTATTTGGTGCTGTCCTTTGGTTCTAAGCTGTTTTGGCATTGTCCTTTTGGCACTAAGCTGTTATGGTTAGGTTAGGTTAGTGCCAAAATGGCAATGCCAAAGCAATTTAGTACCAAAAGAGCAGCACAAAAAAGTACCCAATTCCTCTACTTTTCATCTTTTTTGGAAAGAATGACACCCATCGATCATTCATTTTACATAGAGCCAAACACCCACCAAGAATGTCTCTAGATTAGCTCATCAAGTTAGTTGTACCGTTTCTGTTGTTGCCAGAATCACTTTAGGATAAGGAAAGGGTAGTGGCTTCCCATGTGTGTCCGCATCAAGCAACCTAGCAAGCCAAGTGATGGAACAGTCCTTTCCTATGCCTTGGCTCCATTTTGGTCATGAACGAGTATTCCCATCTTACAGCTTTCATTAAGAAAATATGTGTGTGTGTGTGTGTGTGTGTGTGTGTGTGTGTGTGTGTGTTTACCTAATTGTGCTTACGGGAAAGAACCCTATGCTCGCAACTCCCCATCTCCTGGTCAGTTCCATTTTTATACTCAATTATACTCATCATATTTGTGCTTGTAAATGCAGTGTGTGTGTGCGTGTGCGTGTGTGTATGTCTGTGTGTGTCATTAGTAAAGTAATGAGGATGATTAATGATAGTAAGTATGTGTCCTGGAAGCATTAATTGTAATGGATTATAAAGCTTAGCTGATTAATGAGCTTAATAAATAAGCAGTATGAATTAAAACTGTAAATTCATTTTTTAAATAAATTGATTAATAATTATTATTATTTTTGTTATTATTCTCTCTCTCTCTCTCTCTCTCTCTCTCTCTCTCTCTCTCTCTCTCTCTCTCTCTCTCTCTCTCTCTCTCTCTCTCTCTCTCTCTCTCTCTCTCTCTCTCTCTCTCTCTCTCTCGCGCGCGCATCTTGCATACATACATAATAACAACTTTAATTATAATCTTTTCCCTCCACAGAGCCTCCTGCTGCCAAAGTGCGTTATGTCACAGGCTCCAGTGATAATATAACCACCCCGGGGTACCCCTCTTCATACCCTAATAATCTCCATTTAACCATAATGCTCAGAGGACGTCCGAATTCCCGTTTGATTGTAACATTCTCGAAGATAGACTTGGAGTATCAACAAGACTGTCTCTACGATTATGTAGGGCTGCAGAGTACCGTAGATGATCCTTTAGTTCGATATTGTGGTCGACATTTAAAGAATATGGACAAGTAAGTACTGTTTGTCCATTATACACTGTAAGTTGATTCTACCACTCCTACACAGGTCAGAATGCTCTTACAGTTGTTCCTCACCTTATGCAGTCAGTTGATTTTACCACACTCCACATAAACCTAAATTTGGATATAGTTATCCCCAGACTTACTTGCCACTCACCACGTAAGTCAAAATTCTTTACAGTTGTCCCTCATCTAATGTGGTCAGTTGGGTCTGCCACTCCACGTATAAGCCAGAATTTGTGTACAGTGTCCCACAACTTATAAGATTAGTTGTTTCCGCCATTCCCTGTGTACGTCTAGATTCGCTTACAGTTGTCCATCAACTTATGCATGCTCAGAAGCTCTTTACTTGAAAACAGGATTTTTTAAGACTTACGTTAATTAGCCATATTGGTAATTATTACTAGTGTTGCACACAACATATACTGTATACAGAAGCTCCCCTACTTACGAACAACCAAGTTACAAACATTCTCAGATACGAACAAAAACCTACCCATTATCTATCCATGTATTAATGTATGTATTAGTGTACTGTATTATTACATTATTATTACTGTATTAAAATTCGTTAATACTTTATAATTTATGTTAGTTATGTGTCTTTAGCCAAAGTACTGTACAGCACTGCATATGTATGTGCTGTACATTACGTTTTTTTTACTTAAACACAACTTATAAGCAATATTACTCATTAATGGACTTCTGGAACCTAACTCGTTCATGAGGTGGGGAGTGTCTGTACTGGAGCTGGATTAGGTGAGGTTGAGCTAAGTAAGGTCAGGACTTATTAGGTTAGGTAATGTTTGGTTATGTGCTGTTAGGTTAAATAGTGCTTGTTCACTTGCTACTATACTGCCCTCATATTTGCACTATCTGACTTTGCAACCTGACATAACTTTACTGTATTTTAGTATTAAATAGGTTATTCCTATTTGTTTGTGACAGAGAAAAATATTTCATTAATCACAGATGAAGCAATGGGGGATAAACCAGCTGCAGCTGTTGGGCCTCACTGCAGAAAACCCTTACTCTTTTACACTGTTGGTAACCCAAGCAGGGTTCCAGGGAATTATGGCAGCCCCTTTATCCCCAAGGAGTTAATGGGAGTGATAGAGGCATATTAGCTTTTGGTGAATTTGTGTTCTTTGACTCGGCCATCCTCCTTACACTTGGGATTGTGGGCATTGTATATGTGTGTAGACACTCTCCACCATAAGAACGAGTTAGGTTGCAGAAGTCAGTTCATAAATAGATTTGTTCGTAAGTTGTGTTTAGGTAAAAATGTACTGTACAGTACATACATATTCAGTATTGTACAGTACTCAGGCTGAAGACCCTTAACTACTTCATAAAACATAATGAGTACAGTATTAATGAATTTCAATACAGTGGTAATAATGTAATAATACAGTACAGAACAGTAACACATACATTAATACATGGGTAGATGATGGGAAAGGATGGGTAGGTCTTTGTTCGTATCTGTGAATATTCTTAGTTCAGTTGTTCTAAGTAGGGGAGCGCTTGTATTTTAAACTAACACAGAAACCTCACTCACCTGGTTATTCATAAGGAGTGCTAATTGTAGCTTTTTTCTTAATTACCTGCTTAGAATCATGATATTTTTTACATTTATGATTCTTTCTTTCCGCCAGGTTTGACTTTGTGTCCAAGGGTAACGAAGCTGTTGTGACCTTCCATTCTGATTGGTCGGTGGTGGGGGCGGGCGTTATGGGCCGCTGGCGCGAAGTGGACATGTCGTCCTGCCCCCACCAAGAACTACATGATCCAAAGGGCATCATCACTTCACCTAACTTTCCATTCTTCAACCTTGACAACTTACATTGCACAACTACTATTAAGGCTCCAGGTAAGAAATGATAATTAAACGTAATATTATATTCTTTACTTCAGACAGCTGAAAGGTAGTTATACATTTGCCCATTATATTTGAATTGGTAGTCTATGACGTCTTTAAATTTCAAATATTCAAAAGCAGTAACACAGTTGTGAACACAAGAGTATTATTGCTCAAATTATAGGGCCTTCTCTGTATCTCAACAAGCATATTCACAAAAACATGGAAAGTCTCGTTTTATAATCCTCATTTTAGGTGTCACTATTAGTCCTCATTAGGTAGATGGACACAGACTGAATGTGGCTGGGGAATTAAGGCTGGATGCCCATCCTAACCCCCCATGGTGGGCTCGATCACGGGCCCGTCAACTACCAAGTCAAGTATTCTGACATATTGGCTACCATGGTCTCCGGATCTCAAAAACATATCTCCAATATTTTGCAGAAGGCAAGAGAATATGGATTCAGTTTGAGGTATTTGAAATAGGCGTGAAGCAACCACTCACCAGCGCGGACGAGACTGTGTCAACAGCAAGAGAGAATGAAGACCATTCTAACTTCCTTCAAGACTTAGAGGCCCCAACATTATCATCCTTCCTTTCTCCTAATTCCTTAGACTCGAATAGCAGCCGACGGTTTGTGCGCGCTGCTTCGGTAACGATTGATTCGCCGGTAAACTTGCCAAACAGTATTTTAAGGGGAAGAAATCCTGCCCTTCAGAGGTGTCAGGAAGACTATTTGGAGGTAAGTAAAAAGTATTAGTGTATATTCTTTCCTCCTCACTGTACTGAATGGTTTGGACAAATAGAAAAAACCATAAAGAGAGAAAAGCGGAAAGTTATAAACCTTTCATTCTTCTCAGACCATACCTACCCCTTGCCTTAATTGTATGCAGTGTATTGCATTTAGAAATAATTATTAGCATTTTTCTTCTCTGGAATGCATTATATTGTATCAAATTAAAAAAGCTTTTAGATTACATGTTAAACTATGTAAGCAGTTCTGATGGGAAATATTTTTATTTTGGTTCTCAATATTTATTACAGGTTAAAGAATAAGTATATTAGAGGGACAGAGCAGGTAGGATGGTTTGGGAACATGGTAAGAGTGGTGCGACTGAGATTGTTTGGGCATGTACTGTGGTATGTTGTGAGAAATATGCTGTGGATGAAAGTGCCTGGCAGGAGGAGAATAGTTAAGCCAAAGGTAAAGTTTATGGATGTTGTGAGGGAGGACATGAAGGTGTGTGGAGTGATGAAGGAGGCTGCAGGGGATAGGGCAATATGGAGATGATATGATTTGCATTGGTGATCCCTGATGGGAGAAGCCAAAAGACTTGATGACGTATCTCATTTAAAGTTTTTGAGCCCTGTATCATGCTTTAACTAGCAGGTAGAGCACAGCTGAAAAACAAGAGGCTGAAATGGATTAATCATACAGGACCCATCCTATGTGGTAACGTTCGTGACTTTTATTTGTTTTGTTGAGGGTTTGTGGCCTATCACGATCTGAGGTTAGAAAGGGCATTCACGAAGGATAACAGTCACACAGACCCAAACCAAAGTCCTTGTAAGAAGACACCATCATAGCCCTTAGTAAAAAATGTAATACCCATTCACATGCAGGACCTTTTGTTATGCCCTTTCCTTTGCTGTTATGTTATACAAAGTGGAAAAAGTCCAGGATTGATGGAATGAGTAGCCCTTCTCACCCCTGTCCTGTGTTGTTGGTTCTTACGAAACGTAGGGACTTCTTTAGCGATTGCCACAGGGGATCATTCATCTCCATAGGGACTAAATCTATTCAGTTCTTTCTTCCACATCACTGGGGATAGTATTTTTATTATAATTCATCGTTTTATATGTCACAATTAATCCCCTTTCGAATTTAAGTGGATACAGACATGTTAGAGCTGGGGAATTAAGACTAGAAGCCTTTCCTAATGCTCCATGGAGGGATTGAACTAATGTTACTCAGTCCCGTCTCGCGCACTCTACCAGTCAGCTTCTGCTGCGCCCAGGGATAGTATTTTAATTGAAAGTTGCTTTTGATTGGCTATAGAAACTCTATAATGAAAAGACATTATAACAATTGATAACTTAGAGGATGGAGAAGTATGTGATGCAATATTGATAGTATTTACTCTAAATATACTTAGGAAGTGACAGAACCCCAATCAAGCCCACCCTGGGACGTTAGGAAATGCATCCAGCCTTAATGTCTCAACCTCAAGCTGTCTGTATTCACTCCCAGAAAGGGATTAATAGTGACACATAAAATGGCAAACAAACAACATATTCATGAGTTAGCGTCAGTTACTACATCGCATGAGGCATAAGTGACCCATGAAATGGCATACAACGTATCAGTTTCACACGCATGAGGCATAATAGTGACCCATGAAAGGGCATACAATGTATCAGTTTCGCTCGCATGAGGCATAATAGTGACCCATGAAATGGCATACAATGTATCAGTTTCGCTCGCATGAGGCATAATAGTGACCCATGAAATGGCATACAACGTATCAGTTTCCCTCAATACCTCGTAGAAATGCCTTGAATAAAATCTTATATCGTTTTACTTCCAGGTGCTCCTTGGGGAAGGCATAGGAGAGTCTCTACGGCTGTGTGGTGCTGTGTCCAGAGGAGAAGTAGAACGTCTATCTTATGTCTCCTATTCTTCGACTCTGTCCTTGATCTTGCATACGTCGCATAGAGGAGGAGGCAGAGGATTCAAAGCTAGTTATCTCATTGGTAAGTTATCTTGAAAATGTATTGCAAGGGTTTTATTTATGGTCACCATGGAAAAGTGGTAGTGCTCGTGACATCGAGTCATTAGGTTGAGGGATCGTGACCCGCTGTGATCTGGAGTTAGAAAGGGCACTCACTCGGGATAATGAGCACACCTGCCAAAAGCAAAGTCCTTTGCAAGAAGCATCATCCTATCCCTTAGTAGAAAAGTGACTCGGTGACTTAAAACCGATCACATTACCAGAGTTTCATTTGTAGTTTCTCTGATATATAGCTGTTGTAGTGTCATGTTGAATGCATTATGAACTTTGGTTTTTAATTCTTCTTAGAGAAGATAATGTTTTTGGTATTGTTTTTTTATTTAATGTGTCACCTTTAATCTCTATTCTAATGGGGATGGAAGCAGACATATTGGAGCTTGGGAATTAAGGCTGGATGTCCATCCTGACGCCCTACAATGGGCTCGAATACAGGTGTCTCACTCCCTGAGTCGAGCACTCTAAACCATTGCCCTACAACAGTCCCCATCTCAGAAAACTTGATCGAAGATGAAGGAGAAGGGATCTAAATGCATAAAAAGGGGCCTAAGCTACTACAAATGCACTATAATTTTGAAATGAGATTGTAGAAGACAGTTCTCCTTCTTGTTTTTCTTTTTCTTCTTCTTCCCTAAGCTGCCTGGCCAAACACTCCACGAGTCCCTAAGACAGTTGTCAATGTTAGCTTTCCCTGTTCAGTCAGGCAGCTTTGGGACATAATGTAATAGACAGTTGGAATTGTAAGTGCAAGTCAGCATAGATTACATTATGTTCATTTTAACGTTAGTGGGGACTGCAGTAGTGCAGTGGTTAGCATGATTGACTTGGGAAGTGAAAAACCACGAACCCACCTTGAGGCATTGGGGCCTCCAGATTTAATTCCCCAGCTCCTGTCTTTCTGTCTGTGTTCACCCCACGGAAATGGGTTTTACTAGTGACATAAAATGGCAGATATTTAATGTTAGTGGGAGAGGAAAAATGACCTCTAATGTTCTGTGTGTTGTTAGAGGTGACTGAAGAAGATAGTGGAGTAAAAAAATGACATACTTTTTGCTGATTATATGTTGCACTTTTTGCTGATCATATGTTGCTATACAGCAGCTGCAGTAAGGGATGGGAAAGACCTGAATACAGTGAGTCCCAGCTGTTGTATCTTTTTATTCAGTTGTGGCCACCTTACTGGCTTTAGCAGAATATGGTGTCAAGGTTGCAGATGTATTTACAAAAGTCACTGAATAATACATTACCATTATGCGTCACAATTAGTTCCCATTTGAATGGGGGTGGACATAAACCCATCCTAATGCCCCATGTGGCTTCAAACCTCCTTTAGTCACTTCTCGACTTGTGCACTCTGCCACTGAGCTATTGCTGCCCCCGCAAAAGTCAATAAGCATGTTGTATTCAAATGTATTCATCAGGTACCAATTTTGACCAAAAGACGGTACTTCGCTTGGGCACCCAAAAGCCTCCAACAGAAGAGCCAGAAACGCCTGGAGAGGAAAGTGCCATAGCCGAAGGAGGAGTACATGCCCTAAATTACCCGTTGGCTCCTGCCCCTGGAGTTACTCTTACTCATCAGCTCCTAGCTCCTCCAGGTCACCAACTCCATCTTCGCATTCGTAACATCGGAGTCTTGGCTACACCTGAAAAGCCGTGCAATCAGGTGAATATATTTATGAATTGATTTTCTGTTTAGATACTTATTTATATACAAAATCCCCCGTGTAAGGAGGTGGCTAAGTCAAAGCAAAAAGCTTGGCTCTTTGTTGACTCGTAGTTAAACACAGAGGAGGTATTCTTTCCCCATGGCAGGGGGAGAATTGATCACTTTGTGGATGAAGTGAATGGATAAATCCCCATGAGAGGAACTGATAACATTTTCATGTTTTCCATCATGTTGCAAAAGTCGAATGAATGGGGCAGAGCGAAAGAGCTGGGAATCTCCTCCTTTTGTATTATCCTCGCACAAAGAGTCAAGTTTATGCTTTGACTTAGCCATCCCCCTTATGAGGGGTACTATGACTTTTGTATATAGATATATAGACTCTATAGGTTACAAGATAATCTCATGAAACAAGCAAAGAGTTCTTAATTTCATTACTGAACTTTCTGCACAATATAAGAAATATTTATTTAGGAAAAGTGTCTCTACTTTGGGAATATGACAGCATAATCTGTTTTGACTTTTATGATTGCTAGTGTTTTCCTCATATATATCTGAATTTATATTATTATTATTTTAGCTATTGTCCTCACTTTTATTTTGGATCTTGTAAAGAAGACTATCCCAAGGGTGCTCAATGTCACCTCACCTAACCCAACCCTACCCAAACCACTCCAATCCAGTCCAACCTGACTCAGGTCAACCCTACCCTACCCAACCCAACTCTATCCAACCCAAACCAATGCAACCCAAACCAATCCAATCCAACCCAAACCAGTCCAATCCAACTAATCCTAGACCAATCCAGTCACCCCAACCCAAATCAACCTAGACCAATCCAGTCATCCCAACCCAATGAAACCCAACCCAAACCAAACCAACCAAACCCAACTCATGTCAACCTAACCCAACCCGACTCAGCCAATCTACCCCAACTTAACCCATCCCAATTCGACCCAACCCAGAGCAAACCAACCCAGTCAGCTCAACTCAACTCAACCCAACCCAACCCAACCCAACCCAACCCAACTCAACTCAACTCAACTCAACTCAACTCAACTCAACCCAACCCAACCCAACCCAACCCAACCCACCCATCCAACCAACCCAACCAACCCAACTCAAGCCATTCACCCAACCCACTCAGCCTAACCCAACTCAACCAACCAAACCCAGCCTGTTAGTGGGGCTATTTAAGTGCCCATGGAGTCTAGGGGTAACTTATGTCTACAAGATCTGTTCTTTTTAATCTTTTATAGACAAAATGGTCTATAAAAACTTTTTGTTTTAAGACTAAGCGCAACAGATAATTTTGAACAGCATGGTAATCTCTAGTTATTTTTTTAAGGTTTGCACATCTGAAGAGTAACTTTAGTAGACCAATTTTTGTTCTGAATGAGATACTTTTCCTCTTGTTAAGCAATTTATAATTTTTTAAGGACTTTATTTCTATCCCCATGAATAGACGTTGAAACGAGAAAGTATTGCTTCAGCATTTTGCATTTTATATAATTTTAATTTTTTAATCTCTTGACTTTTCCTATTTTTTTTCTGTCTCTCTTGCTTGTCTTATCATAATAATAATAATAATAATAATAATAATTAATAATAATAATAATTATCTTCAAATAATGTACCTCCCTTGTCAGGAATCAAACCTGGGACCTGTAGAACAGGAATTTGCTGGTTTTTGCTAAGTGCACTAAACTTTGGATTTCTGTTCTAGAGATCCCAGGTTCAATTCCCGACGAGGAAGGTACATTATTTGAAGACATTTGGTAAGGTGCAATTGCATTGCATTTGTTCTATCAATAATAATAATAATAATAATAATAATAATAATAATAATAATAATAATAATAATAATAATACAGTGATTTTGGAAATCGATGTTCTCGTTTACTACTAATTTTATCAGGTTTTCATTTAAAAGACATGAAAGAAAATATCTATGATGGAAAGCCTTACAGCATTTCATTTAATTTAAAACCTGAATAAATTTTCACATTTCCAATTTTTGCAGGATTACGTGGTGGTTGAAGACTGGTATGCTGGTAGGAACGGCACCACGTGGAAAATATGTTCGGTGGACCGTGACTCCATACACGAAATATCCATTCGATCAATATTTAACTCCCTTGAACTTCGAGAAGTGCACGTCGATCCCAAAGATTTGGGGAAGCCCTCTATTAAAACAGAAGAAAATATAGAGAAAGACGGAAAAGAAGGAAAAGATTCTATCTTGCCAGACTTACCGTTCGAGTCTCCCTCAGTCTATATTCATTCAGCTGATTCTAATTCTCTGACTTCTTTAAGAAACTCCAGTGCTCCTTATACCCTCTTTAATGGACTTGAATCTGCTTCGCAACGTTTTATATCGTACTCGATCCTCGATGCTCTGATCTCCTCCTCGGACTCACAGCAGCCTAAGTCCGCCAGCACACAAGACCCGGAGACTTTGTCGGCGATGCCCTCAACGGAGTCCGAGAATCCTGTAACAGCAATGCCTAGCAATAAGATTTCGCCAAATTCTATCATCTCTTCATTTGAATCCTCCTCCGGTCAATACTCATCGTCACCAACACATTCATCACCATCGCCTTCATTATCGTTGCGACCCGTGCCGTCCAGCGCTGCAAAGAGCCGAGGTCGTTGGTCGTCATCCGTGGCATTCTTCAGCGCAACTTATGAAGTACATCGAGGTAATTGGTGCATGCTTTTATATCAAAATAGTTATGCATTAAGAGATCTTTATAACCAGTTATGTTTTAACTCACCTCAGAAAGCTAAAACTAACACATCTTTGTCAATCTACCAATTTTACTCAATTTTTCCTCATTTCCAGATCCAGGTTGGCTCAACAGATCAATGGGAGTAGGTGTTGAAAGCTTAGGGGTACGAACGTCTGGTGTAGCGTGGTGTGACCCATCTCCTTGCCTTAACGATGGTCGTTGCATCACTAAAAACGGAAACCATTCATGCTTTTGTCCACCTGGGTACACTGGATCGTTTTGCCAGGTGAGATATTTATATTACACTTTATCTCTGCCGTGTTCCCCTGCATATCATAAAAGTTGACTAAATGGGGCGGGATGAGGGATTGGGAATTCCTTATATTTTTTCCTTCCCACAAAGATTTTTTTATACTTGACTCAACCAACCCCTTATAAACGGGAATATAGGTGTATGTATATAGATACTGTATAGAGATATATGAATATGCTTTATAGTCAGTAGTTTTGGCTGAATGTCATAATGCATAACATGCTTCTTTCTTTTTGTATTTACTTTTATATACTTATTGTTGCAAAATCACTTTCAGATGACCTGGTGCGAGATGGCGCCTTGCGTGCGGGGCCAGTGCCAACCTGGGGGCCCCGATGGATATGTTTGCGTGTGTGAGAGGGGCTATGGTGGACCTCGATGCATGGAACGTGTCTCACCTTGTGATGGGAACCCGTGCCAAGGGAGAGGAGATTGCATATCCGTGAACCTTACTTTTCACTGCCAGTGCCACGCATGGTGGGAAGGTTGGCACTGATACACTGTTACGTTACCCTGTTAATGACTTAGCTCTCTATATCCATTGCCTCTACATGTTATCTTTAAAGAATTTCTCCTCTTTGCCCACATACTCTGTGGATGACCCAAGCAAGGTGGTTGAGGGGGTGGATTTGTGGCACCGCTCTATCCCCAAGTAGCTAAAAGGAGTGATCAACGAATATTAGTTTCCAGTGAATATGTGTGGTTTGACTTGGCCACCCCTTACAAGGGGAATTGAGGCCATTTTGTATGTATGCATGTAGGCTATGTATATTCAAAATTGATTAAGGGACGATCCATTGATAATAGGCAAGTTAAAGTTTATTTGTTCCAGTAGGTCTGATGTTTGTTTGTAATATAAATTTCAAATCTAAACCTTTATTCAAGAATATTATGAGAACAGCCTTTTATGCCTTCTGGCTAGTACAGTGGTAACGTGCTGGCCTCGCATTCGCAAGGTCGACAGATCAGTTCCCATTCAGGACCGAGAGTTTAAGCAGTTTATTGGGACGGTTACTTCTGTGGCTGGACACCACAGTGGGGGGTTGGGGCTTGCACCGGCTGACGCCCGCCAGAGCAGGGGCGATGCCTATGATAGGAGGGCTAAAACAGCAAGCTTTAACTTTAACTGCAAACTTTTATGTAGGTAGTGTAAAAGAAATTCATATCATTTCTTTATTGGAAAATATTTTGAGAGGACAAAAGTTTTGACGAAATAATTTATATTATAATTATACATTAAAGTATATATTTATAGAATATTCAGAGTTCTGTCTTAAGCATGTGTGCCAAGTATATTTATTCTTAATTTCAGTATTAGATGAACTGGTGTATCATGAAAAATTTGTTAAAGTCACTTTTTTAATTATATTTTTCACGGTTAATATCACGTCCGAGTACATATGGATACAATGAATGCTATCCCTATTGTAAGAGGGGTGGCTGAATCGACCTTTGCACCCTTTTTTTCTTATATGCGTGTGACACTGAGATGGCCAGAGAAAATTACCCTCTTCAGATCCGGGTGCCATGAAAACATTGAGAAGAAGGAAAAGTACAAGGCATAAATAAGAGTCTAATAAACAACAACAAAATAAAAAGGTTGAAAACATGGTCAGCGTGATGAAGACCTAGAAATATGGCATGATTAGGCCCTGGGATGATGATAGATCAACTTTTTGAAGGAAGAAAAGTCATAAGAGAAGCTGAAATACTTTGATCACTCCATTTAGCTCCATGGGGATAGAGGCTGTCACAATTCCCCCCACTACCCTGCCTGAGTTACCTACAGGGTAAGTGGACAAGGAACATCCTCCGTGTAGCCTGACAGCTACAGCTGCTTTATCCCCACTACTTCATCTCATGGCAATTTCCCCCACACCCGCCCATCCCAGTTTACTATGCAAGCAGGTGCGAGAAATCCCTTTGGCCCGCATCACTTATACACAATCTTTCTCCACTCATTCCTATGACTTGCTATTATTGTGGTGCAGTGGTAGCTACTGGGGCTGGTAATATATTGGCTATAGGTTTGATCCTGGCCTGGGCTTGGATTAGCTTTCACTCTCATGTCATTACCATTTAAATAGTGTAAGTAATTAGGGGGCTGATGATTTCCTATAGGTCTACCTAATTATTCAGCCATTGCCTGGAGATGACTGGGCCCACGTGATTGGAGAGGAGGTTTGGACCCTGGCTATATGGTAGGTGTATCATTTTGCTCGCTGGCGTCACTGTTTCTTGCCTCAGCTTTTCATTTGAGACCTTTACCCTTTACTTTTAGGCGTTCACTGTGAGCGCAGGATAAAGCGAATTCCCTTCAAGCCTCTGTCGGAGAGAATGTTTGAAGAACCTTTCTGGTTGGGCCTCATGACTGTCGCCATCGTCATGGCCTGCATCGGGGTGGTCTTCTGCATCAAAAAGCATTTTGCGGAGAAAATCGAGAAGTTCTTCGCGGAGGAGATCGAGAGGAGTAAATATGGTATGTAATTCAACCTTTCTGTTATTTCCATTTCAATTTTAGTTAGAGGGCTGTTTCATCATAAAGCTTTTTGCTCAAGCCATGCTATGCAGTTATAGAAATTGGTTCTTTCAGTAGACATTAAGAGTAGCATATAGGCCATGTCATACGATTTAGTCGTATGCACTGCTGCATTGTATTCGAAGATGTCGAGATTTGTTTGTACAGAGCAATTTTACTAGCAAAATCATGAATTTCCTTTTGATTACGGCACTTAGGAACAACCGTGAGCTACGTAATTATTAAATGTACTTCTTACTGCCTTCAGTAAACGTTAGACTACTTAAATAAATATCAATTATTAAATTACTTTCTGTTCCTAACAGTCACATAATTATGTGAGTTTGCACTTACATGAACATATCGTGAATAGATTCTCATTGTAACGGCATTCATTATACGCTTTGTGCATTAGCCCTCAGTACCGTGAGTAGTGCCATAGGTAGCATGTTGATAATGAACTATATGTCTTTTTTTTAAGCATTGAGTGAGGCTTTACTGATGTCCAGTGCCGTCATAGATAGTGTAAAATTTGTGCTAACATACATTGCTTTCAGTTGGTTGGCCTTACCTAGCCAAGAAACATCATTAACAGTTATCAGAGCTGCTGAACTTAAGCAAACTTGACTCATTGAGTAATTTAGTTTCTGTAAAGTTAGAATAAAAATGAACTTGAGCCACTTGCCTTGAATAGCTTATACGTTCGGACTAAATAGTCAAGTTTCTGTAAAGTTAAAAATAAACTTAGCCTATTTGCATTGACTATTCAAGTTTCTGTAAAGTTAGAATACAGATAAATTTGACCTAATTGCATAGAATAGTCAATTCTCTGTAAAGTTAATAGAGATAACTATTTTTAACTTGTATTCTGAGTATATCTTATCAAGTTAGAGGGTATTATAATCTGAAGAAAGAATCTACATAGTAATTTATAATTTTATCACTTTAATGTTGAGATAGTTTATTTTCGGCAGTACAGATTTTTTTCAAATTGTAGTTGTTAATACTTACTCATGGAAAAATATGTTACAGTATGTGTTCTTAGAAAACAAATTAAACTTGCAGAGGGTATCATAATCTGAATACATTTTCAGAATAATGATTTACGAATTTGTGCTTTTAATGTGAAAATTGTTAATTTTCAGCAGTGCATATTGTTTTGCAAGTCCTTGCCAATTTTTGTTAGTGGGAAATATGATTATATCCACAGAATGATTTTATGAAAGATTTTGACTCTCGATCCTTGAATGCTTTTTAGCATGAGAGAAGAGATGAACAGAAGCTTTCAGAATATTTATGAGGAGAAATATTATATATGATATACAGTTGTCCCTCATCTTACACGGTATTAAATAGTACAATTTTGAATATACACATTTGGAAAATATTAGAAAATAGAATAAAATTTCATAAAATTTTTCCCCTAAAAGTACATTATAAGAACTACAGTACTGTTTTACATAAATTTAATTTGTATTTGGAAAAATAAAGATACTCAATAAAAACAACAGTACTGTTTTTTATATAAATTCAATTTGAATTTGGAAAAGCTAAAATCCATTATAAGAACTACAGTACTGGTTTTAAAATAATTTTAATTGTATGTGGGATTGTATTTGTACAGTAATCTAGGTATAAGTCTAAGTATACATTAGGTTGGGAATAGATTATATGCTAACTATAAACACAATTATTCAAAGGTTTCGACTATTAGCAATTTTTTACTAACATGGGAAGCAATTAATAGCATATGATGAGGGATAACTTGTAGAGGAGAGCAAAGGAAAGGCCGTCCCATCCTCTCTCTAATTGTATATTTTTAATTCTGAACTGCTGATGGAAAAGGTGAGATTGGGCAGGATATGATATATCCCATCTGCCTCTCCTTTTCCACTCATTTGTGGCCACTCTGGTAATTTTACTGGGATATATATATATATATATATATATATATATATATATATATATATATATATATATATATATATATATATATATATATATATATATATATATATATATATATATATATATATATATATATATATATATATATATCCCAGTAAAATTACCTAATTTCTTAATTCTATTGATATCATATTAACCTATCAGATATATAGATAATTTTGAACTAATGATGTTTATAATGTGTGCCTTCTTCATTACAACTCACTCTGTACCACCGTCGAACACGGACCATCGCAGAAGGTATAAATCGAGTGATTTTGTGGGCACGAGGGCACATATGCTGCTAATGTTACATATATATAAACTCCCTCGCCTACACATATGCCCGGCCTGTTTATACGTTTTTGTACATCAACAAACTTAATACATTAATCACTGGCTATGAACAAATAATAAAAGCCTGCACACGAGAGATCGTTCAGTCATTAAAACTTCATTTTAAACAGCATCGCTTTTAGAACATATAAATAACGATTTGATAACATATCTTCTTTCTTTCTTTTATTTTCATTTGTTTTTGGCCTTGTATCTTCATAGCCGTTAATAGCATGTGGGCGGATATTTTTTTTTCAAACTCCACTCTGCTTGCTTCTTTGTCACCAGCTCTGATCTTAAAATATTTTTTAAACATTTTTCTCTGCATCCGATTTAAAGATTTACGAAAATAACGCGATCCTTTTGGTGTGGAGGTGCATGGAAAGTTACCCGGGTGGGTACTTTAATGTTCCTTGTCCAAGATAACTCTGGATTAATAGATTAACATTTGATTGGGGAAAAGATTTCATAGATGGACGTCTGGTGACTATTGTCTAAGCTGCAAAACGTTTTATAAAACTATGTCGTGTTTGAGACCTGTTCAAAAGGATTGCAATTGAAAGTGTAAAACACTGCTTGTCCTCTCGCCCTGGAGAGTTCATGTATTACAAACAATATGTACTAAAAGGAAGACAACAGTGTACTCTGTTAGGCAAGACACAGCTGTTTTGCCAGTATGAAAAACATCTGTTTATGTTTCTAGACACATCTCCTAATTCTAAAAGACAAATCTGTGTTAGCAGTACTCTTTTAGGCAAGACACAACAGTTATACTCATATGAAAAACATCTCTAATATTTCGAAGAGACACATCTGTGTACTTCTAATAGACATATCTCTTAGGCAAGACACAGCCGCTGTACTCATATGAAAGAGATCTGTTGTGTTTCTAAAAGACAAATCTGTGTACCTTTTAAAAGACATATCTGATTTAACAGTACGCTTTTAGGCAAGACACGCCTGGTGTGCTCCTATGAAAGACATCTGTTATGATTCTAAGACACATCTATGCTGCTTCTGAAAATATACAGTATCTGTGTTAACAATATTCTTTTAGACAAGATGCAGCTGTTGTGCTCATATGGAAAACATCTATTGTTTACAGTAGACACATCTTTGTTGCTTCTAAAAGACTTATCTATGTTAACAGTATGCCTTTAGACAAGACACAGCTGTTGTGCTTATTTGGAAAACATCTGTTGTTTACAGTAGACACATATTTGTTGCTTCTAAAAGACTTACCTATGTTAACAGTATGCTTTTAGGCAGAACAGAGCTGTTGTCCCATATAAAGGACGTCTGTTATGTTTCTAAAAGACACGTCTGTGTTGCTTCTAAAAGATACGTGTGATTTTCCTAACACATCTGTTGTATTACTTGGAAAGCACATCTATCATATCTAAGAATGACACATATGTTGCATTGTGCATAAATAACATAGAGGCACAGCTGTTGTGTTGAGTCTAGAAGATACGTCTGTTGCGCTATTTTTGAGAAGCACATCTGTTGTTCCCCTCTTTGGGGATATGCATCCGTTGTCATTTCTGAAAAACAATTAAGACACATGTGACATCTCCCTCTTCACATATGCATCTGTTGTCATTTCTAAAAGACATATCTGGTTTGTCAATTGTCAAGTGGCACATTTGTCATACCATATGTAATATGCACGTGTCATTTTGCTTTTGAATGACACATACTCGTCTTTAGGAAAGACACAGATGTTGCATCATTTGTAAAGGACACATTTGTTGTACCTTTTCTGAGATACATGTGTCATATTCTTCTGGCATGACACATGTTTTCTTTAGGAAAGACACAGATGTTGTGTCATTTAGATGAAAAGAGGCACATTTGTTGTACCATTTTTATGATGCACGTGTCATTTTGCTTTTGAATGACACATACGCATCTTTAGGAAAGACACAGATGTTGCATCATTTGTAAAGGACACATTTGTTGTACCTTTTCTGAGATACATGTGTCATATTCTTCTGGCATGACACATGTTTTCTTTAGGAAAGACACAGATGTTGTGTCATTTAGATGAAAAGAGGCACATTTGTTGTACCATTTTTATGATGCATGTGTCATTTTCTTCTGGAATGGCACATATGTGTCTTAGGGAAAATACAGCTGTTATATTTTTATATGGGAGCGTTAGAGTGTTTTTGCCATCACCTTGGAAGAGACACATAGCAGTACCTATGACATTCATTGGAAGGCCTCATGTAGTAGATGTAGAATGCGGAATTGGATAAATTGGTAATGCCATTAGGTCGTTTTAGTGCTCATGTTTTGGCACAACAGTTTTGGTGCTTATGTTTTGGCACAGCCATGTTGGTACATTCGTTTTGGCATGGCCGTTTTGGTGCTTATATTTGGCATGACCATATTGGTGCTTGTGTTTTAGCACGGTCATTTGGGCACCATCGGTTCATGAACATAATGAGGTTTTAGGTTAGTTTAATTTAGGTTTTCAAATTATTAAATTTTTTCTTAGCACCAGAGCGTCCATCGCCGAATGGATTGTCAAGTCCTTAACGCCCAAGCAGCCATCACCAATATATACCCTATGTAGATACCTGTTTTAGATGACCTCAGCTTTTGGTGGATTTTAAATTAGTCCTTAAATACAGGAGAACAGAGGAGATTATGTAAATTCTATGATTAATTTTTTAATTATTGTTACATAAAGCATTAGTTATAAATTTTTTTTTAAATAGTGAAAGGTTCTTAAAATTCCCTTTTTATATGTACATTTAAAAAAAAACTATAAATAAGTGATGAGAAAACTCCCTTCCAAAAAACAGAATGAAGAAGAAGAGATCCCCAAGATTTTATTTTTTTCGTTTAAAGCCAATAGTACATTATTATTCTCTTTAATTTTTCCGATATCAATTTAATTTAAATTGTTTGTTTACTGTTAGTATTTTGTTGAAAAGACAATTTCAAGATTTGTTTTATACTATAAGTACATCTGGAAAAATATTTATGGGAGTGGGTCTTTGGTCTGCAGAAATTAGCAAGCTGGTCTTAACCAAAAAAACACCTCTTATGGCTATATTGTAGCCAGATTATGTTAGGAAGGGTTGAATATATATATATATATATATATATATATATATATATATATATATATATATATATATATATATATATATATATATATATATATATATATATATATATATATATATATATGAAGCTGAAAATTAAATGCATAGCAAAAACAATATAACCATACTCTCATCAGCATTTTTAATATATTATATATGAATAATTTGTTCATTATTTTGTCCTGTTATTGCCAGTGTAATGATGTGCTCGTTTTTTATATTGTTGGAACAAATCATCACCATATGTATTGCTTTATTTTATTTCTTTAGTCATGAATATGTACGTGTGAGTGTATTTACAGGACACGCTTGTAGGCAATACTTGTAATCTCACATATTCACACTGCTAAATTACCCAAGAAAGTGACTGATGGGCAGTGATGCCTTTTTGTAGAATTTTGTCTGGCACCTACACTTAGTATTTTGTACACAGCTGCAGAGTGAGGAATGAAATTATGCACCCTTCCAATACTGCGTTTTATTTTAAATACTTGCATATTATACATTTCATCACTTTTTTACAAAATAAAACACGATATTGCAAAGGCATTCAATTTTTATTCCTCACTATTCACTGTTGTGGACAAAAAATCTTCATGTAGTTGCCAGATGCTGTGTAGAAAAGGTGGCAGTGATTCTGACAGGTAAGTAGGCTTTTCATGAGAGTGGGAGAAGAGAAGTCGAGTTACTGTATAATCCAATTGACCTGTGTTGTGAAGATGGAATTTACAGAGAAGTGTAAGTGTTTGTTGATGATAGCGTTAGTGTTTGTGTTGGTGTATGTGGAGCAGGACTGAGGCATGTATTATTGCAGGTGCTATGTCCCCTGCGCCCTCTCGTCTAGCGCCTCTGCCTAGCCCTACCGGCCTCAGTCCTCGCCCTCGTCCAAAGTCCCTGTTTGTGCGCCTCAATAGTTTCCGCAAAGCCTCGCTTCTTAGCCTCTCGTCAACGGCATCAAGCCCACAGTGCGAGGCCCCTGCATTTACCTTTGATGACTTGCTCAAGCTACACAAACGTAAGACAAATGCACTCTCCCGTCCCACCAGTCTTCTGTTCCACCACACACTCACCCTTTTCTCTCACTTCGTCTCTCATCTCGTCCTCGTTCCCGTCCCTTTGAATTTGAGTTCTCCTATGTGTGTTACCTTTAAACACTGGATGCGTGTTTACACTCAGTGTATTAATATTTATCAAACACTTATCACTGGAAAGGTTTTGACTGTGTTTAGGGAATATCTTTAGCTTTTTCTTCAATAGGTAATGACATTTTTCTTCTATAGATAATTAAAACTTTTTCTTCTATAGATAATTACCTTTTTCTTATATAGCTCTACCTGCCATCACTCGGGCATCAAAGCTCTAAAGCAGAAACAATGAAGAGCTGTTTTGCAAAGTTCATATTTTGTATGTTCAAACTTCTGTGTGGTTGATTACATATATTTTCTCTTAGTGGTTTATTATTCCTATTCTCACTATATATATATATATTATATATATATATATATATATTATATATATATATATATATATATATATATATATATATATATATATATATATATATAGTATATATATATATATATATATATATATAGTTTTTGCCAATATTCATTCACAATTTTGCATACAATATTTACCATCACATTTATTTAAGCTGCAAAATACATGAAATAAGTGATTGAAAAACTCTTTGACTTTGCCATATTCTTAATTTGTTTGTAATGCAGATTTTAATTTATCTTTCTTTTATATATATATATATATTCTCAGCACAAGTCTCATTTCATTCACTTGTTTACTAGAAATTAAATTTTTTTTCCTCCCTATTTATGCATTTTTAGAGGAAGATTTTTTTTTAATCTTTCAATTTCCTTTCGAGAATATGCCACAACAGTTAAAATTGAAATCTTTACTTATGAATTCAGGATTTCATTTCCAAAATGATTATCACAGTGCCTTATATTTTTATTAATATTATGTGAGTACATTTTTATGGGACACCCTGTATAATCTGGAACCACAGCGGTATAATGGTTAGCCTGCTTGACTGCCGAGTTTCTAGACCCACAATCGAGACCACCGTGGGATGACAGGAACATGGCATCTAATCTTAATTCCCCAGTTACGCTTTCTCAAGGCTCGATCGTCAGATTTATCCCACTGACAGGACAGAAAAACCTTCTTGGGATTTGAACCTTTAAACTTATATAATCAAGAGTGTAGTGTAATAAATATTCCGTTCAGTCAAGGGCTTCAGCCTTCGTTAAACGAGATGAATCCATGTTTGTCAACTGCTCGTAATCTGTATCGATGTCATGATGTCTTAGTAAGCAATATCCATATTTTTTAAGGCTGTTTTTACTAGTTTGATGAACACAATGATTAAAACCCTTGACTTGAGAAGTGACAAAGCCCTGTTCGAGCCCACTGCGGGATGTTAGAAAGGATATCCAATCTTGATGCCCTAGCTTTAACCCGTCTCTCTCCGCCCCGTCCACCCCGATTCCAATGGGGAGTAATGCTCACCCATAATGGCAAAGAACAATTTTCTTTAGTTTTGATGATGGAGTTTGGTATGAAGTTCCTGTGATAATCATTATATTTTTCGATTCGTCTGTTTAAGGGTTAATTTCACTGTTCCTAATATTGTAGTGTATTTTAGATAGTAAGTGCTTTAAAAATCAAATACAGTACATATTTTTCTCTTATGGGAGGTCATATTCTATGTCTCTGGTGATGAATTAGAGATGGTAGTTGCTATGTTAACTAGAAGTTCATGATTTGTTTGAGATAGTGAGTTCTATAAAAATCAAGTACAGTACATACAGTATTTTATTTCTCTCATGGAGATCATTTTCTGTCTTTGATGATGAACAAGAGATAGTGATTCCTGTGTTAATTAGAGATGAATTATTAGTTTGAGATATATTTTCTTTCATGAAGGTAATTTATTTATTTTGATGATGAGGTAGATATGGTGAATTTGTGTAGATTAGGGATTAATGATTAGCTTGAGATAGTGAGTGCTGTAAATATTAAGTATATATATTATTTGTTCTCATGGAAGTCATTTTCTGGTTTTGATAATGAACTAGTGATTGTGTTAATTAGAGGTGAATAGATAGTTTGAGACAGTGAGTGCTATGAAAATCAAGTACATTTAATGTTAGCTCTCTTGGATGTCATTTTCAGGTTTTGATGATGAAGTAAGTGATTGCTGTCTAAATTTGGGGTCCTTAAAGTCTCAATCTCTTCATTATGCATTTTTACACATTATTTGCCACTCTGTCCATTTGAGTGTGATAAAGATTACAGGAAGCCGAGGAATTAAGGCCGGATGCACTTCCTATCACTCCCCCCACGGGCACAAACGTGGGTCAAGCACTTCACTGGTTACGCCATGGCGGTTGCTCTATGCATTATAAAGCAGTCTGAGGTTAGAATTAGCATTCACAGGATAATGATCACTCCTGCCATATCCAAAGTTCTTTGCAAGAAAGCATTGTCCTAACCCTTAGTAAAAAAGGGAGTGTGTGACGTAAAACCAATCACAATTTCTTTCTTTCATGGAAAAATTAAAGAGGTAGGATATTTTAATCTGTCAGTTTCGTTCCAATTTTGAAATAGAAAAACATTTTCTTGTTAACAATCTTTACTGGTGTTCCTTTCATAGCAGTACTCTCTGCATTTCACGTAATGTTGTGATAATCTTTTTTTGGAAATGGAGAAAACTTAGCCACAATTTTTTAATGACTTCCTTTTTTTACATTTTTTATTGCATTTCTTTCATAGTTCTTGCATATTTTTTTTTACGATATTTATGAAACCCTCTATTCTGAACTCATTACAACTCTTAATATATAAACTTTAGTTATATATTTTTCTTTATATACAGAGGCCACATTCCCCCTTGTAAGGGGGTGGCCGAGCCAAAGAACACACATACCTTGATCATTCCCTAAGGAGCTGGGAGGGCTGATCGAAGTATATTACCTTCTGGTAAATATTTGTGCTTTGGCTAGGTCACCCCTAATACAAACTGAATTGTGATCATTGTACAGTATATGGAAAAAGATATAACTAAACTCTCTTTTTAATCCTTTATTTGTTACTATAAGCTAAGAGTTTTAAATTTATTATTAAGAAGGATTTATATACCAAATACTTTCGACAGACTCAGCTCGTTGGAACAGTTAGTGTATGGAAAGCAAAAAATAATTTTTTTTTTAATATTTTATTTCTGAATCTCAGGGGGTGTGATAGCTCTGTAGTAGAACACACAAGATGGGAGGTGACTGACGTGGGTTTGATCCCATCATAAGGTGTTTGGAAGAGCATCTGACCTTAATCCCTCAGCTCCAGCAAGTCTCTCTCCACCCCTATTTGAATTGGGATTAATCGTGTTAATCGTGACTCATAAAATAGTACTGACATGGTAAAATATGCAATAGGATTAAGTCTGAATGCTCTTCATAACTCCCCACAATCAGATCAGACCCACGTTAGTTGATTCCCGAGCCATGCACTAAAGCACTGGGCTACCTTGGCTCCCCTGAGACTAAAGCTGAATAATACTTCAGACAATGTCAAAAAATTTCAAATAATTTCAAACTTTGAAAGTATTTTCCATACCTTTAATGCTAAAGCGAGCTGCATTCTCTATATTTGCATAAAACTTTATTAATTTCTATTTAATTATAAGATCATAATATTATATAACTAAGGATTCAGCCATTTAAAAATAACAATTAACACCCCCTAATGCAGATTAACAGAAATGTCCTTTGCCTCTTCAACAGGGTTTGAGGGTGCCACTGTAGTGTGTGGTCTACCTGGGCATATACACTATAGCCCACGTGCTATGGACACTAATAGTTAAGGCAATATAGTTTATTTTGTTAAGCATCTATCATGCAATGATAATTAGGTTAGCTTAGGTTATAATAGACTTACAGATCATGAGGTAGGCCGCACATTAAAGTGGCACCATTTGAAGATTCTTAAAAAATAGTTAATATAAATATGAACGTCCACACTGTAGCTTTGATAATATGCTTTGTAGATGTAAAACTTAAGCAGTAGACTCATAGCTAATCTGTGTTTTATGTGAGAGCTTTTTTAGGATGGCCAGCATAAAGCTTATTGCCTCAGTATGATGTAATCAGTTGAAAATTCACATATAATCCTTCATCACACATTTATTCACTCTCACTTCCATTCTCATCTTCTCCCTTATATTTTATTTATTTTCTTATTTCCTCACTTCCATTCTCATCTTATTTATTTTAACCTTTATTTTCTTATTTTCTCACTTCCATTCTCATCTAATTAATTTTGCCCTTTATTTTCATAGTTACCACTTTCATTATTATCCTCTCATTAAATTTTACTTTTAATTTCTTCTCATTTGTTTTGGCCATTATTTTCTTATTTGAGAATATCTTCTCATTTATTTTTTCCTTTATTTTCTTGTATGAGAATATCTTCTCATTTATTTTTTCCTTTATTTTCTTGTTTGAGAATATCTTTTCATTTATTTTATCCTTTATTTTCTTGTTTGAGAATATCTTCTCATTTGTTTTGACTTTTTATTTTATTTTTAGAGACTTTGTTCTCATTTATTTTGACCTTTTATTTTCTTATTTAAGAATAACTTTCATTTGTTTTGCCTATTATTTTATTAAGATTATCTTTCCCTTTAATTTGGCCTTTCCTTTTTTTATTTAAGAATGTTTTCTCATTTTTTTAGCCTTTATTTTCTTATTTGAGAATATTATCTCACATATTTCGTTTATTTCGACCTTTATTTTCTTATTTGAGAATATTCTCTCAATTTATTTTGTCCTTTATTTTCTTATTTGAGAACATTCTCCTTTATATTGACCTTTATTTTCTTAATAGAGAATATTTTTTCATTTATTTTGTCCATTATTTTCTCATTTGAGAATATCTTCTCGTTTATGTTGACCTTTTATTTCTTATTTGATAATATCTCCTCATTTATTTTGACCTTTTTCATTATTTGAAAATACATTCTCATATATTTTGCCCTTTAATTTCATGTTTAAAAATATTTTCTCATTTATAATGCCCATAATTTTCTTATTTAAGAATAATCTCATTTATTTTCTAATTTAAGAATATCTTCTCATTTCTTTTATTTTTCATTTTCTTATTTAAAAATATCTTCTCATAAGTTATGTCCTTAATTTTCTTCTTTGAGAATATCTTCTCATTCATCTTGACCATTTATTTTCTTATTTGAGAATATCTTCTTATTTATTTTGTCGTATATGTTCTTATTTTCTTAATGAAAAATATTTTCTTACTTTCTTACTTGAGATATATTTGTGAGAAACAGACTCAAAATTCAAATAGTCATGATAAACCGCGTTTTCGACTGGTAAAAACGTACACTGGAGTCATCGATATTATGCACCTAAGTGAATTAATTATTGTAATTGTTATATGAACAGCCTTCCTGGTCCTATTGACTTTATTATATAGATTTCCTTTTCATGTCACTATTAACCCCAGTTCGAATGGAGTGAACACAGACTAGTTGGAGCTGGTGAATTAAGGTTGGATACAATTCCTAATACCCTGCTATAGGAAGGACATCCTGTCTTAATGCCTCAGTTCCAACCTGTCTTTGTCTACCTCCATTCAAATAGGGGTAGAGAAAGACTAGTTTGAGTTGGGGAATTAAGGCTGGATGCCTTTCCTAATGCCTACTATGAGAAGGGCATCCAGTCTTAATTCCCCAGTTCCAACCTACCTCCATTCGAATGAGAGTGGCCAGAGACAGGTTGGAGCTGGAGAGCTAAGCCTGGATGTTCTTTCTAACACCCATAGGTGGATGGCCATCCCGTCTTAATTCTCCAACTCCAACCTGTCTGTGTCCACATCTATTTGAATGGGGGTAGAGACAGAGTAGTTGGAGCTGGGGAATTAAGTGTGGATGCTCTTCTTAACACCTTGGGGTGGGAGAGGCTTCCAGACTTAATTCCCCACTACTAGCCTGTCTCTGGCCACCCCCCGATGAATGGGGCTTAATAGCAATGCATAAAATGGCAAACTATACTAATGTTACAAGGGCCACATGACTCCATTATAGTTTATAGCAGTTAATTAATGCAACTTAATGTTGTGATTTTGATCTGTATATCATCAAATTCCATTAATTCTTGATAATATATATCTCTCTATGCTTTAATTTCCTTCTATTACTTTCTGTTAGTAATATATATTCTTGGGCTTAGATAATCAATGTGTTTACTGAATAATTATCAGTCAAATTATAACCTGAGTTCTAAGTCTATGAAAAGAGTGTTTTAAATTCTGAATTAGCAAATATCATTTAATAAATATATTTTTCTTGACCTCTAGATGCTCTTTGGAATGACCTCAGGTCGTTATTGTTTATATATGTAATTATACGAGTATATATAATGAATGTTTCTCTCCAGATCTGCCCCACAAATTTATATTATGCAGGAATACAACGTATTTTTATTATTATTATTATTATTATTATTATTGCTGACTCATAAATTGTTAATTACATTTTTATTCTTATTATTATTATTATTATTAATATTATTATTATTACCCAATTTATCATTAACTGACATTACTTAAATATCATAATTAATAGTCTTTAAGTAGTACAGTATTTCCTAGCACCTGCACTTTTACACGTTGTAAGAATTAAAAATAACACTTCACATACTGTCATAATGTTGAGCAGTTTTGTAAAAATTTAAAAAAAAAAAACACTATTTACTTAGATTGCCATCACCTGTGCTGTGAAGTAATGAAGTTCATTATTTGTGAAACACTTATGCCCTGAGATACTCTGTAATTACTTTGATTCCTTTATTCTTTATCATTGCCAATTTCACCATTTTATATTGGCTTTATATGCCTGTAATTTGTAATCCAATCTTTTAAGCTATTGACAAAAAGGTCAACATATTTGCTATCCAAGAAAGACTTGTAAAATTTTACATGCAGTTTTCAAGAGAGTAATACTAATACATTTTATTTTGAAAAAAAAAAAGTTTGATTAAGTTTGATTTGTATGAATTAAAGAAACTGACATAAGTGTTTGTGTTGTCGTCGTTGTTGTGTTTTTTTGGGCAAAAAAAAACATAACGACAGGAGGTTCGGCCGCCGGCAGTAGCAGCAGCCCGCGTCGCAGCCAGCACAAGTGCCGCTCGCAGACCGCCAGCCCTCGGGTGGACAGCAAAAAGATCTTGCGTCACTTGGTCACACCGCCCGTAGGTCACCGCGCCAGCAGCTTTGACGAGTTGTTACACCTGCACACCCAGACGCCAAAGTGTAGTGTAGTAAGTAGGCTTTTTTGCTGCTTTTAACATGCTCGGTAGAACTAGACTTGGTGTGTGTGTGTGTGTCTTTTCATCTCTCAGTGTTAGATGTTAATTAGCACTGTAGAATATGGACACTTTATTCTTTAAACTACTATATTATGCTGTATACAGTACTCTATACTCCATTTTTGTTTGTTGTCGTTTTTCCCAGAGTCGAACAGCCCCAAGACCCTAAGGGGCAGCTTCATGGGTTTTCCCACAGAGCTGTCAGGGGGTGTATATTGAGTATATCTCACTCTTCAATATGATTCTTATAATGAACATGATCATATATCCGGACTTTAGATATTGTGCATGGTGAATCAACCTTTTACAGGTGAAGATTCAACACGAGATAAAAGTCCAATAAAATTCCAAATTTTGGAAAGTGGGAAACAAGAATATGACTATTTGGGAGTTTACTGATGACTTCCAATAGAATGCCAAACTGTAGAGAGTGGGAATAAGGAATATGAATATTATGGAATTTGCTGATGAAATGTTTCATTGAGTTATGTTTCAGAGAGACATGTTCAACAGGATTTGATAAGAAGGTATGATTACCTGTCTGGAATACAGTTATTATTACCTGCCAGAGTTACAGGCATTATTACCTATCAAAGTTGCGGTTATTTTTACGTGTCAGAATTACAGGCACTGTTACCTATTAAAGTTACAGGTATGATTCCCTGTTAGAGTTACAGGTATGATTACCTGTTAGAGTTGCAGGTGTGTATACCTGTCAGTGTCAAGTAAAACCAAATAATAATATATTCCCAGATCGCTATAATCCTTAGGTGCGAGTAACGATGTCCGAGTTTGTACCCGATGGAAGAAAACATAACGTGCCCTAAATTGTAGAGGGTTTTTCAGAATATACACTACAAAAAATGAATATATTATACATACATTGTACAATATACAGGTACTGCAATCCCTCTTGTATGGGGTGGACGAGTCATAGCACGCATTCACAAAAAAAACTAATATTCCTTGATCACTCCTACTAGCTCCTTGAGGATAATAGGCTGCCATAATTCCTCCTTCCACCACCCTGTTTGGGTCATCCACTGGGTAAATGGGCAAGGATATTTTGCCTAAAGACATAACAGCTGCAGCTGGTCTACCCCCACCTCTTCATGTGTTATGTGATGAAAAGAATTTTTTTTTTATTTAGAGATCATACTTGGTCTTTGGAACAGCTAATGTAAGCAAGATATTGTATAATACTGTACTTGTTTTAATGTCGGTGATCCATAAATTCCAAATATTTCAGTATATAAATTGAGGTCCACTGTGTGACTGTGAAGCTAAGTTTATAATGGAGATGACGAGGAAGATGACTACTGTGTTAGATTTATATAATTATCTGTCTATTCATCTATCTGTCTATCTATTCATCTATTTATATGGTTTGAGTCAAACCCAAAAACATGACTCTTTGGGGATTCCCAGTCTCCTCGCTGCACCCCATTTAGTCGAGTTTCACGACACGCAGGGAACACGGGGGAGGTATTCTTACCCTCCCTATTGCAAAGTGTCCATGCTATGAATAGATATAAGTCAGCTAGAAATCCTAGTTAGTTAGTAAGGCATTTTGGTTAATCCTCCTTGCCTTCCTTCCAAATTCAATCCTAGGTTTCGGAAGAGTATTCCCGGCTTCAGAACTCAAACAATAGGCAGAGCTCCACAGAGCTCATAGTAAGTATTAATTTTGGATGCCTGGTTGAAGCAAGCGTATTCATTGAATGCAAGAAACTTTCCTATTTTTTCCTTAGCATTGCTCTTTAATACAGTATATATACATAAATCCATTGTAAATGAGCCAAGGAAATGTCCTCATTTTTTTACCTACTTTAGCTCCTTCATACAGTATAGACTGTATATATAAATCCATTATGTATAATACATTTAATTTCCTTATTCATTGCTTGCTTTATTTCTAAGCAGATCCTTAACAGAGTAGTATATAAGTATGTGATTCCCATACTTAACCCAGGGAAACAGTCCTTTTGACCTGCTCGCTTTTTTGTATTTTTATTTACACTGCAGGAAAGAGAGAGTTGAATCTAGGGCTGTAGAGTAAGCAGAAGTAATTGTCACTCCTTCCTGGCACTCTTAAATACGCTGCAATTATAGTGAAAGCAAATAGAATGTGCTAGTAGAGGTTATAGTAGACGTAAACTTGTACCTATGTAATGTAATGTATTCCACATCAGTTTTTATTAGCAAAGCCATGATCATCATCATCACCAAATCTTTCATCTTCTCCTATTGGAGCAACCACAAGGGATCAGTCATCTCCAAATCTCCCTATCCCTTGAATCCTCCTCTGTCATACCACACGCCCTCACGTTAAAAGCGCCAGTTTTTATTAGCAAGGTCATCATCAATAAATCTTTCATCGTCTCCTATCAGGGGTCGCTGCTGCAGGCCAATTGCTTCCCAGTTGTTCTTATCCCGATATCATCCTCTGTCACACTGCACACCCTCATGTCGTCCCTCACATCCAAATCCGCAATGGAACTACTTGGCGCTGCTATTTTGGCGCTAAGCTGTTTTGACGTTGCCTGTTTGGCACTAGCCTGTTTTTGCTAGGTTAGAGTAGGTTAGTGCTTAAAGGGCAATGGCCAAACAGTTTAACACCCAAAGAGCAACTCCAAATGGGCAGCACCAAAAAGTACCCAACCTTTCAAATCAACTGTTTTTGCAGAAAAGTAATTAATACACTTATGCTCCGCAGTGGTCTCAAACACAGTATTACTTAATATATACACACTCTTTATAAACTCTTGGGTGATGTTTAGTTTTGTTTTGCTTCTGATTATATATACAACAAATGTCTTGCAATACACACATGCAGTTCTCACATGATGTCATTACCATTTATAACTGTAATAAGGGTGCACTTGTTAGCACTGTATGTGAGGAATCGTTTAGTAATGAGTGTGGGAGCACAGTGGTTAGAGTACTCAATTTGGGATACGACAAACTTGTGTTCGACCTCACCGTGTGGCGTATGGAATGGCACCAAAGACTCAATTCCCTAGCTGGAACCGTGTCTGTGTCAACTACCTTACAAATGGGAATTACTAGTGATGCATAAAACACAGAAAAAAAATCATAATATATGTTTCAGTTCTTCATAGCTGAATGAACCTAAGGGCTCTATAGGTGTGCATTCTTATTTAAAAATGAAATATGGTAAATTTTAATTTATCTAAACTTGACACCAAGTTTTACTAAAGCCAACAGGAGTACCAATTTGGGTAGATTTAATATATATTAATTAAATGTGAAGTCATTTTTTGCCAAGACATACTTCTCTTGTCCTTAGCAGTCAACTGGCTATACCACACACCTTGTAAGTTGAAGCCTTTGTATTTATCATGTAGTAGGTTGGCCCATGGCACAGCTGCCCATTGTGATACTACAGCTAAGGGTTTTTTGGACTTAAAGAGGACTGTTGGGGACATTTCGATGCTTTGTCTTCCTTCAGTTACGGTTCTATTTCTATGCCTACATCTACACTGAATATTCTTGGATATTCATTACACATCTCTTCCAATCCCCACACATCTGACAAATCACAACACTCTCCATCTCTATTCTGTTTACTTTGTTTTCTTCGTGCCCAGGCCCAATGAGAGCAGTTTTATTTTTATTTTTTTTATACCCGTCCTGGTGTCACAATCATAAAAAAAAAGAAAAAATCTTTAAACCCTTTCATAGAAGCGTCAGTACTCTGCGTATGACTGATATCTCAAGTTCCTATATATTTTAATGTACTTAAATTATACTTATTGCAATTTAATTACATGTAAAACAGTACAGTAGAGGCTATGCTTATAATAGGGAATATTGTTCTGAATATTTTTATTTTCCCATCATTTTTCGACCACTTATGTTCAAAACTTGCGCTATTGAAAATCGCTTAAAAAGTGAGACTAATACATATATGATATTAAGACAAAGTATATATATACAGTATTTACACATATATATATATATATATATATATATATATATATATATATATATATATATATATATATATATATATATATATATATATATATATATATATATTAGTCCAACTATGTACAGTACCTACATTCAAGGTAAGTTGGTGGTAATGAGATTTTGCATATTTTGGCCCATCCTGTGTAGTAACCTAGAAAATAAATGTATATTTTATAAATACAGTATGTAGAAATGGAAATATTTTTTGCTGCCTTTTAAATGCACTGTTAATATTTTACTTCAGTTTATTTTAATACCCGAAAGTTTTTGTGTCCTTTATTTGAATGTGCCTCCTCTTACCATGATTCCTTGCCGTCTCCGCGTCCGCATGCTGTAGTTCTCTAAATCGGAGACCTCGATGTACACCAGAGTGATCTGGTTCTACATCACGAACTCCCTTTCCTGTTAAGGGCTAAAATGTTGCCTACGAGCCTATGACCTGACAAACCAAAGTCGTGCACGCTACCAACCGGCTGCAGTGGCAATTTTGTTCTCCACCGTGCGTAATTGTAAATAAAACTCTTTTCCTTTTTTATATTTTGTGTGACCAATCTCTTCAGTTTATAGTGAGATTTGATTAGAAACTTTGAAATTATGGGATTATGATTGCATCATTCAGTTCATATCATATGTGTACTTTTTATGGCATTTTAATCCAGTAATAAGTTACTGTGCATATGTATGCGTGAGTGTAATCATGCTAAGCAGTTGTGACGGATATTGTAATGTCATGAGATTGTGTACAAACGTTCCCAACGTTTCTTGTGTGTGTCTTTTGAGACTAGAAATTTCCAATAATCTGCTATATATAAAATATAAGTATAATTTTTGTTTATTTTACATACATACACATGGCCTCATTCCCCCCATGTAAGGGGAGTGGCTTAACTAAGAAATGTGCAGTCACTACAGTCCACACATACTTCAACTACTCCTCTTAGCTCCTATTTATTTGCCATGTTTTAATTGCCAATGTGGTTGAGCAACAATGCTGGCAAAACTTTGATTCGTCAGGTCGAGGGTTTGTGATTCGCCATGGTCTGAGGTTAGTATGGGCATTCATTCAGGATAACAGTTGCCATTTGTCAAAACCAAAGTCCTTTTCAAAAAGACACCATCCTAGTCCTTAGTAGAAAAGGGAGCTGTGGCGTAAAACCTATTGCAATTATGCCATGTTTTAACTTATTTTGTCTGACTTTTGGGAGTTGATATTAGCATAGACAGTTTTTTATTATATTTGTAATATTCTATCCTCGTCTTTGCTTCTATCCACATTTTATACCCCTGATATTTATACAGAAATAATTTCACCTGTGGAGACTGCATTAATGCAGTGGTTAGAGCACTCGACTCGGGAAGTGACAAACCCATGTTTGAACCCACTGCTGGGCGATATGAAGGGCATCCATCCTTAATTCCCCAGCTCCAACATATCTTTGTCCACCCCCATAATGGGGAATAATAGTGACACATGAAACTGTAAAGAACACGTGAATAATGTATAATTTTCACAGTATGACAACAAACCTTGTTATGTATGATTGTTGTTCATGTTAAAGTGGAATAGTGAATAATTACAAACCATTTTTTTTATCAGTTTATTAGCTCTGCATAAATTGTCAACTGCAAGGTTATTGTAGTCTTATAATTGCCTTAAATTTGGTTTAAGGATTGTTTGAGTAGAGATTAAAATAAGAATGATGGTTTATGCATGTATGAAATATGTCTTAGCTGCTATATACATTTGGTGATTTTGTAGAGCTTTGTAAAATATGTCTTAGCTGCTATATACATTTCGTGATTTTGTAGAGCTTTATAAAATATGTCTCAGCTGTTATATACATTTGGTGATTTTGTAGAGCTTTGTATATTACTGATGTATCTCTTTAATTGCTTCTGCTTTTTACCTTAATTTTTGCTGTAAGCTGACTTATCCCCCATAATTCTGTTTTACTATACCTCTTCTGTATAAATTTATAATTAAAATGAAGATTTAAAATATAAGTCAGATTACACGAACTTCATATTTCCAATATCTATATATATGTAAGTAATGTGTTGTAGTTTGGGTAAATAACTCATCTACTCACGGCTTCCTTTCTCAGGAACGAACTCGCAGCACGGACATAGCCACCGAGCTGAGACGGAGTGACGGGGGAGACTCCGGCTCGGCATTGGTGGAGGGTCTCATCCACGAGACTTCTCTTACTTCCCTAGCACCGTCTCCCTCCAAACACGACAAAAAAGTCACTTTTGCAAAGTTATTGGACAAGATGTCAAAGGAGATTAGCTCCTCCTCTTCTGATATTAGTTGTGCCGAAGACAAATCTCCCAGTAGAGTATTCAATATAGGCGGGATTAGAAGATCGCCTCGACGTTCTCCACGCATCAGGCATACTCAGAGGTAAGTTTTATTTAGTTGGAATGTTTCTATGTAGAAAGTACTTGCGCTAATATACAACCGTTATTGTATATCTAGTTGGAATGTAGCTACATAGAGAGTACTTGCGCTTATAACTACTGTATATCAATTCATTTCACTTAATGATATTTTATACGCATCACTCCCCCTCCTGGAGGGTCGAGTACTTTTTATCGCTACTCTTTTTGTGCTAAATTGTTTTGGCATTGTCCTTTTGGCACTAAGCTAAACTTACCAAACCTAATCTAACCAAAGCAGTTTAGTGCCAAAATTATAATATTCCCTATTATTTGGTGTCAGTAATGGCGATTGTTTTTGAAAAAAGCGCCATTTATAGACTACGCTGTATAGAGAGCTATTCCAGAGTGACCTTTAAGTGATAGGCTGAGCATAAAAAGATAAATATTTAAATTGTTTGATGTAATTAGAGAAACACTTTGGCCATTTTTATATGTAGTAGGTTGGCTCATGGCACCAGCCGCCCGTTGCAATACTACAGCTGAAGGTTTTTTTGAACTTAAATAGGACAGTCCAAGACAGTTCGATCTTAAGTCTTCCTTCAGTTACGGTTCTTTTTCTATGCCTACATCTACACTGAATATTCTTGGATATTCGTTACACATGTATTATTATCCCTTCACATCTGACAAGTCATTACACTATCCATCTCTGTTTCTGTTTACTTTAAAAGTTAAAGTTTGCGGTTTTAGCCCTCCTATCAGTGGCATCGCCCCTGCTCTGGCGGGCGTCAGCCGGTGCAAGCCCCAACCCCCCACTGTGGTGTTCAGACACAGCAGTGACCTTCCCAGTAAACAGCTTAAACTCTCGGTTTAAAAAATATAAAAAAAAAAATTAAAAAAGCACAACGCCAAAAGAGCAGCGCCAAATAGTCCCATTCCACTCTTAGATGCTTAAACCTCCAGTTAAGATATGTAAACTTTAATCTTTATTCAGGTATAGCGGCTCTGGAAGCGAAGATGTGGCCGAAACCCCTGATATATCCTCGTCCGAGATGACTCCGGATCCTCCAAAACGTTTATTGACTATCAAATGCTCATCGTCTCCTTCGTCCAAAACTTCGTCCCCTCAGAGCCGCAACAAAATGGTTAAAATTTCATCCGCAGATTCACTTTTGGCTATGATCAGAAACTTTGGTAAGCAATTTTATGGTGAGATTTTACTTTTACAGGGTGTTTGAAGAGCATTTTTGTGGTGAGATGTTAATGTATATGGTGTTTGAAGAGCATTTCTGTGGTGAGATTTTACTTTATATTGTGCTTGAAGGGCAGTTTTGTGGTGAGATTTTACTTTACATGGTGTTTGAAAAGCATTTTTATGGTAAGATTTTACTGTATATGATGTTAAAAGAGCATTTTTGTGGTTGCATAATACTTTATATGGTGTTTGAAGAGCAATTTTGTGGTAAGATTTTAATTTACGTGGTGTTCGAAGTGCATTTCTGTGGTGTGCATTCCACTTAATATGGTGTCTGAAGAGCATTCTTGTGGTGACTTAATTTTATATGGTGTTTGAAGAGAACCTTTGTGGTGAGATTTTTCTTTATAATGCATATGAAGACTGGTTTTTTTTTGGTTGAGATTTCACTTAATAAAGTGTTTGAAAAGTTCACTCATATATATTTAAATTTTATTAAATTCTTGCATGGTTTTTTGTATTACTTAAGAGAATACATCAGAGAAAGAAATGAAGAAATCTGTCTTCATTGTAGTTATTATTATTCTCAGTCTTTATAAGAAACAGTAAAGGAAAAGTAATTTGCAATATTATTGTATATATAAATGAGTATATTAGAGGGACATCACAGGTAAGATGGTTTGTGAACAATGTAAGAGAGGCAAAACTGAGATGGTTTGGACATGTGCTGAGGAGGGATAAGGGATATGATGGGAGAATGATGCTGAAGATGGAGATGCTAGGCAGGAAGGGGAGATGTAGGCCAAAGAGGAGTCTTAGGGATGTGATGAGAGAGGACATGAGGTGTGTGGTGTGACAGAGGATGCTGCATGGGATAGGGTGATGTGGAAACAGTTGATCTTCTGTGGGACC
Source organism: Halocaridina rubra (assembly GCA_037179515.1). Classification (NCBI taxonomy): domain Eukaryota; kingdom Metazoa; phylum Arthropoda; class Malacostraca; order Decapoda; family Atyidae; genus Halocaridina; species Halocaridina rubra. The sequence continues at coordinate 61,864 of JAXCGZ010013419.1, read as the reverse complement.
CTAGACAGTAGAAACTAAATGATTTTATGGTGATGATTTTCTAAATAATTCTCACTTGTGAAGATGTGGGCTTGCTAATCTTACAGATCTAGGATTAAAGGAAACCTTTCATAGTTGCAATCAAAGAAAATTAAAGACTATCAATTTCTTTGTAAAATTTCATATTTGTACACAAAGGAAGATTAATATGATCTCTTATTTTTCAAAGGTATACTCTCTGTCATTACCTAAAGAAAAAGAAAACTTCTCTATTACCTGGACTGCCATGTCTGTACCCATTCTGTATCCACAATCACTTAAGGGTTATAATAAGGGTTTATTTATACATATTCCAGGTGGGTCTGGTCGGGGAAGTGCCTCTAATCCATCGAGTCCCCATGGATCGGAATTAGAAGATTCGTCTGCTCATCAATCACCGTCAACTACGCCAACAACACCCCAGAAGGTCCCGCCTCCTGTCAAGCAAGACACGCTTGCAGTACCTGGTGCTTTGCAAGTGCAGGTAAGTAATTAAGCAAAATGTATAAATATTAGCAGCGTCTTAGTTGAATCAAAGGCAATTTTCCTTACGATGAGACAAGTCTAATTCCTGTATTGCATTTGTGAATATGTAGAAACTGACTGCAAATTTTTATACTGTACTCTTTTTATTTGCGGATCTTGTAAGGATTAATAACCCCCAGATCCAAATAGGTTCGGTTAGGTCATTTTAGGTAAATTAGGTTATGTCAATTTAGGCTAGGTTAAATGACTTGCCTTCTAAGCAGGTATAACTCAAGAGCACCCTGGAGATACTCTTCTTTTCAAGATTTTTTTTTTCATATATTTTATTTATTTTTAGGTTCAGTCTAGTGGTGGTGGTGGATCAGCTCAGCACGGGGGACCAGTTATTACTCTGGAAGTGCCCAATAATGACCAGTACCGTTGTTTATCGCCAATTACAGAACTTCCCACCCCCGTGCCCACACCAGTACCATCACCGCTCCCCACGCCTTGTAGAAATCGACCTAAGCCTCGCACAAGCTCAGATTCTAATGACAATAAGGAGAGTGAAGACACGGAATCGGAATTTTCGTTGTCTATGTCTGTTGAACGTAGCAGCTCTGATAGTTCGGGACCTGATCACCGAATATTCTTCACATCTTTAAAAAGCCTGAGTACTATTCACAATTCAGGTACTAGATCAGAAACGTTATCTCCCACAGGTGCAACTGTCACGCCTTCGTCATCCATATCTTCTAGGACACCATCCCCTGTCACTTCTCCCAGTGTATCCCCAACAACTTCACCCAAAGTCAAAACAAGACCCCCACCTTTGCATATTCCAAATGCAAATGAACTCAAGTTTAGCGTAAAGGAAGATGAGTCTTCTAAGGACGGAGCCTGTGGTGGTATAAGTTTGCAGGTTCCTGTCATCAAAGTAGAAGATGCAGAACTCGGCGTGCCATGGGATTCCACGCCTCGAACGCGTTCTCAGAGCGTTGACGTGGGTAGTATATTACAGGCACCTCTCATTACTATATCCTCGGCTGATGGAGATCAGCCGACAACTTCATCCCAGCCACCACCACTCATTATACCTACCCTGAATATCACATTAGCATCACCACCTGTATTAAGAAAAAACTTTCCACCTGTTCCTACCATAACAATTGATGAGCCTGACTGCAAAAGACCACCGATATTTTCAAAACCTAGTCACCCATTGATTAAAGAGAAAGCGAGCTCATTAGATCTCCAGCAAGCACCGTCAATAATGGTGACGAGTATACTAAGCGAAATTGACTCTGATACGGACTCTCCTACTACTGGTTGCCGCCAGGGTGGACCAGCATCTAGCTACCTCAGTCCTTTTTTGGGCGTTGATCTCCGGGCATCAGAGTCCAATCTCAGTTCTTCTGGATATAGCTCGGCTTATTCTCCTGGGCCTTCTCGATGCTCTTCAGATAATCCGTTGTGTTTGGATGAACCTCTGACGCCATCTGTATCATCCATCCCTGCTCGACCAATGCATTTTCCTGGCACTGGGCCATCGGTGGTACCTCCCCCAAGAACTAAGCGTCGGCCATTGCTAAGGACACCCCCTACTGAAACCACAGTTATAATTACACCATCTCCTCTATTACGTACTGACTCGGAGACCACAGATGATCCAGGCGCTTCCCAGCCTGAGGCAGATTCTGCCTTGGAGATTGACACTAATGATGAATGCAGCGATGGTGTTTTACCAACCAAATTGGTAGACAAGACAAGCACCGAGGAAGAAGTAGAAGCGCAACGGCAGAGATTACTGCTCTCCTCTAGTCATTCTTTTCCAAAAGAGTCCCCTAGACTAGCCCGATCACCTCCAGCTATTATAGTGCATTCCTCTCTTCCAAGTGAATCATCTTTAGAGGATTGCCTAACAGATAAACCCTCTCGACTCAGTCCTGTGAGCTCACGTAGTGAATCCCCAATAAGTGACTCTCGTCTCAGTGTTTCACGAATATATCCTGCCTTTTTTGGTGTAAGTGGAAAGGCCGAATTACCCTATACAGACTCTGATGGACTGTACGATTGTCCCTCTTCCGAAGTTTTGCATTCAGATTCTCATACATCAGTTTCACCTTTAAAGCGCCTTGGTAAAAAGAAATTAAAACGCTCAACTGCTAAGGGATTAAAGTCTTTCTTGGGGTTAAATAACATTGGCTCAGGGGATGTGGGGAGTGGAACGGGAACACTATGCGAGGGGGCTAAGAGTCGGTTAGCGCCTCCAAATTGGGAACGGTCGCCTCGTCGTCATTCGCCAAAGAGACGTGTTAGAGCTCAGACAAGTGTTGACCTTCTCTCATCTTCAAATGAAAGTATAACCTCGCAAAGGTAAGAGTCGTGTATTTAGTTTTATTTTTTTTTTGTATCTCATTTCTGTTTAAACAAATGTAAGTTTTGCATGTTATGTATCGTACAAGTATTTGTATTAAAGTAAGTGTGATGATGTATCATAATATTCAGTAATTACGTGAAATGGAAGCTGTAATCAGTAGTGTTGTAACATAGTGGTCACCATGGCAAAGTGGTAGCACTTGCGAAATTGAGTGTCAGGTCGAGGGTTCGCAGCCCACCATGGTCTGAGGTTAGAAAGGGCGCTCACACAGGGTAAAGATCACACCCGCCAAAAACATAGTCCATCTCAAGAAGGCACTGTCCTAGCCTTTAACAGGAAAGGAAATCTGTGACGTTGAACCGATCACAAATAGTAAAGTAGTAACACAGAAGGCAGGGGTTTCCTATATCTGGTCTGATTGAAGGCGAAGGTAATGCCAAGGTCATGAAGAAAATCGCATGTTAAACTACAGTTGCAGTTCCACAAAGCAACTGCCAGAAAAGGCAGTGGTGAGCAAGGTGTATTGTCACTCTTTTGCCACATGCCATTTTGCTGATTCAGCTGATAATGGCATATCACTGGAGAAGTAGCACTGACTGTTATTAACATCTGGTGTATAACCTGGTTTTCAGTATGGTATTAATTTTGAGAAAGATGGTCCAACTCAGAAGTGCCTCAAAGTATTCGGTTTTACATCACATACTCCCTTTTCTACTAAGGGCTAGGATTGTGCCTTCATGCGAAGGACTTTTGTTTTGTCAAGTGTGATCATTACCTGAGTGAATGCCCTTACTAACCTTAGACTATGGCGGGCCGCAAACCCTCAACCTGACGACTCAGAGTCGCAAGCGATACCACTTTGCCATGGTGACCAATCAGAAAAATCTTAAAGTAAAATCTGTTATTCAAAGTGCTAAGTGCCTTAAGGTTGAGGACTCTAGTCATGAGCGTAAATCAGAATTGAATCTAAAAAAAAAAGATTGAAAATCGGTGATTGAAGGCCACCAATCAATGTGAATCGTCCTTTGGTATCTATCCTAGCCACAAAGTAGAATTCGAAATAGCTGAGGTTAAGCTGATTACAGTTTTGTCTTATCTGTACAGATATACATTTCAAATTTGTTGCGAAGCTCTCGCTTACTAGTTTTTAGTAGTTCCAAAGCAAAAAAAAAAAACATTTACTGACGTGGACTTAGTATACTGACTTAACAGTTATTAGAGGAATGAGTTTCATTTACTCAGATTCCTGTTAGTTTTGTTTAGTTTATGCTTATACTTGTCAGATCATTCTTATCGCTGTGAATACATTTGCTATTTTTATAACTACTATGCTTAGCAGTTCCAGTTATCAGTTATTGTACTCTGGGGGCCATGATAGTTCAGTAGTACAGCGTGTGAGCCAGCAAGCGACTGAAGTGAGTTTGATCCCATTGCGGGATGTTAGTGAGAAAATCCAGCCTTAAATTCCCATATTCAACATGTCTGTGTTGACCCCCATTCGAGTGGAGAATAATAGTACCACACGAAACGGTGCATTAGTTACCTGGTACTTGGTATTAAATAAGCTATACAGTGGCATATTAGCCTCCTATTATCATGGCAAATGTCACACGTTGATTTCCTTTCTAAGAAGTCCCTATCATCACAATATTTTTACCATATTTATAATCTTTTCATCGTATGGAGCGTATTTCCTCATCGGAGAATAATAGTATTTAGAGATATATTAGTACTGTGACTATATATACTGTATATATATATATATATATATATATATATATATATATATATATATATATATATATATATATATATATATATATATATATATATATATATATATATATATATATAAGTTTTCATGTTATTTGTACATATAGCCTCACTTTTAAGCTTATGAGATTTATATGCTCTTACAGAGGCAGTTTAAACTCTATGAAAACCATTGCTTATGCATGTTTGTGAAATAACAGACAAGTATTGACAGCACAAGAACTGAAAGTGATTGCATACAGTCCTTGATTTATGATTAAATTACGTTCTGATAACTTAGTAGTAAGATTGAATGGTTTATCATATCTTTTGGCTTCTGCTCTCATGGGTCGCCACAGCGGATCAGTTATCTCCATATCACCCTATCTCCTACGTTCTCCTTTGTCATACTATGCACACCCATTTCCTCTCTCACCACATTCTTAAACTTCCTTTTTTGTCTACCTCTCCCCCTCTTGCCATCCTCAACATCCTTCTCCCAACATATCCCACATCCTCTCCTCAGCACATGACAAAACAATATCAGTCTCACCTCTCTCACCACGTCCACAAACTTGCGTCCTCCTCCGTCACACTACACACCTTTGTGATATCTCTCACCACATCCATAAACCCCATCTGCTTGCCACCTCTCCTCCTCTTGCCTAACAGCTCCATCCTCATCACACCAGAGATATTTATTTAAAGTTTATGGAAAGTTGTAGAAATATTGTAAGTTGAAGACTATATATATATATATATATATATATATATATATATATATATATATATATATATATATATATATATATATATATATATATATATATATATATATATATGGGGCACAAAAATTATTAAAATGTCTCGTGAAATTCAGAAAGCCTTATATATTTATTAAAGTGTGTTTTCTTATTGATGTGCGCAAATTTTCAAGTGAAGAGGTGCCATTTTTTTTAGCCTAGAACACTATTCCAGTCACTTCTGCTGTCCATCTAAAAAATTTATTGCAATCACTTCGAGTTCTTTTGCTGAGATAATCCACACTATATTTAGTTTTTATATATCACTGTTATTATTCATGCATGGCACAGTTTACTTCCCAACTTGCCTGTGATGTCCCTTGCTGCTGGGGAAATCAGAACTCTCCACGCTGCTACGTGAGCCTTCACCTCAACTGCAAAAATGAATATTCTGTAAGTCTGTATTGCCATGGCCAATGTATGCGTTCATATGAAGATCAAACAAGTGGCTTTTTGCTAATCGGAGAGATCACTCCAGATCAGACGAATGGCTTTGCTTGTTCAGAAAGAATATTCCAGATCAGATGAGTGGCTTTTTGATGTATAGAAAGATCACTCCAGATCAAAAGAGTGTCTTTTTGATATTCGGAAAGATTACTCCAGTTCAGTCGAGTGGCTTTTTGATGTTCAGAAGGATCACTCCAGATCAGACGAGTGACTTTTTGATGTTGAGAGAGATCACTCCAGATCAGGCGAGTGGTTTTTTGTTGTATGGAAAGGTCATTCCTGATCAGATGAGTGGCTTTTTGATGTTTGCAAAGGTCACTCCCATCAGTAATGTTGAGGCATGATATCATCAAACATTTTATAACCAATTCTCATCTTGCAGATTCACGTAGCAATTTACCTATATTAACCTCTTCACGGGCAAATTTTTGACAATAAAAACTTTGCAATGCCAGACAGTTTAAGTGAGAACTAAATGAGAGGTCATTTTTTATATGTCTCGCCTGTTACTGAGATAATGTGAGGTTGACAGATGTATATCTTTTGGGCGAGATATTTCATCCTTGCCAAAAAATGTCATTGCAGGGGAAGAGGTTAAGGCATGCTAGCACTAGCTATGGATATAATGCACGGATTTTTCTTGTGATATATCCTGGCATGTAATTTTATCATCGTTGTTCTATGAATAATTTCTAGTTTGCATAACAGTTCCTGTTTTTATTACCCTTAAGAAATATTGTGTATAACTCCAGCTTTACATAGCAATATAATGCATTAATGAATCCTTATCATAATACCAGTTTTTTTATATATCATTTCCATTTCCAGACAATTTAGTTTTATGTATATCATTAGCGTTGAAGTTTACTTCCATAGTCATTTCCCACTTGTGAAAAGGCTTCTATGTGATAAGTTTGTAGATAGACTTAAGCCTAATGTTAGTTTAACCTAATTTTATCTGGTATATATATATATATATATATATATATATATATATATATATATATATATATATATATATATATATATATATATATATATATATATATATTACTCAACTTACATTGGTCCCAACGGATCAGCCATAAATCAGGTCCGTCATAAGATGGAGCTGATGGCCATCAAAAGGATGTTTTGGAAAATATTATCATAGATATTTCTCAAAATTTCGTGAAATGCAATATTAGCAAACAGGATATGAAAATTCCACTCTGTATACAGTATCATGAAATTGCTGCAATTACAGACTTTTAAATACTTATTTTTACTTTGTGAGATAGTAGCAGATAGAATATTGAATATCCTGCTTTGTAAACAGTATGATGAAATCGCTGCAATTAGAGACTTTTAAATACTTATTTTTACTTTGTAAGATAGTAGCAGATAGCATATTAAATATCCTGCTTTGTAAACAGTGTCATAGAATTGCTGCAATTAGAGACTTTTAATTAGACTACTTATTTTTAGTCTGTTAAATAGTGTATGTTTTATTGATTATTTGCTATGAAATTGAATGAATATGTCAGATTACAATAAGATAAGTACTCTAGTTTATCTGTTACATATTTACTTGTGATCATACTGTATTTATTCTTAGAAACGTTACTGGTCATATATGTTTTAACGATTGTTTGTCATTTAATAGCCTGGTAGGAAGCAGTTCCAGCCATGGTGAAAATGGTGGATTGCAGACTGACACTGAGGCATGTCGTGATGACAGCGGGACTATTACGGCTCATCGCGGCCGGCGAAGGCGACCGCTCGTTCGAGACAGTTCTATTCAGACGAAGTATCTTCCTCGGCAGGGATCAATCGATGCGTCGGGAGAAGAGACTCAGGAAGTACGTTTTGTAATCACCTAAGCATATTCCTCAACAGAACCATATGTGCATGACTCCTGTCTCCTCATTATATTCATGGGAATTCCCATCACCTAATTGTATTTACGAGAAACTCATATGTGCATTACTCCAATCACCTAATTATATTTATGGGTATGAGTCATATGCTCTCGACTCCCGTCACCTAATTATATTCACGTGAAAAAATCATATGCTCTTGACTCCCGCAACCTATTTATATTCCCAGGAAAGAAGTTTATGCTCATGACTCCCAGTACCTAGTTATATCCACCAGAAAGACTCTTATGCTGTTTATCCCCATCACCTAGTTATATTCACAGGAAAGAATCTTATGCTGATGATCCCCATCACCTAATTATATTCACAGGAGAATCATATGTGCTTGACTCCCATCACCTAAATATATTCCTGGGAACAAATCACATGCTCTGGACTCCTTTCACCTAATTATGTTCCCCAAAATGAATCTTATGACTCCCATCACCTTGTTATATTTACAGGAAAGAATCTAATGCTCTTGAGTCACCTAATTACAATCACGGGTAAGAATCTTATGCTTTTGACTCCCGTCACCTGATAATATTCAAGGAAAAGAATCTTATGCTCTAGACTAACGTCTTTTGGTTTTTCGTTTTATTCTGTGATGCTTATTATGTCTTTAGTGCATTTAACATTAAATAACCCCTTGTATCAACTAATTCCTTATTTGCATCATATCCCTTTGAAGCTAGCAGGGTCGCTACAAGTGTAAACAAAATAGCAAGGTAATTTGACTTCAGCATAGCCTGAGTCATAGCTAAACAGCAAAATAGTTCAGAGTGTGAGAGATTCTCAGCCTCCAACACCTCTATTCTCTTACTACTCTTCTATCACACACTTTTTATCTATCTGTGCAAGACTCATCATCACCCTTATAAGGAAACTACAAAAGAGGGGATTCCTATTCCCCTCGCTCAGTCGCATTTAGTCACCTTTTACAACATGTATGTGAACGCGGAGGAGGTATTCTTGCCCTTCTTCTCGTGCAGGACTCTTTCTGTCTTACTGCACTAGAGATGTGATGTGTTTATATATACATGATTTAATTTTTCAGCTACATCCTGTCTGTGACCACCCCTATTTGAATGAGGAATATTATCCCTTTGAAGCCAAGAGGGTAATCATAAGTGAACGAAAAAAATTATATAGTAGAGCTCTTATACCCTTTTCTACTTATTGATTGTTTTTAATATATGCGTAGAATATAGTTATCATGGTACTTATTATTAATGATTAGGGGGGTGATGTAGTGCAGTGGTTTGGGCACGTGGCTTCGACATTCCAAGTTGAATAGGGAAGTGAGAAACCTGTGTTCAAGCTCAACGCAGGGGGCTAGGAAGGGCATACAGACTTAATGCATCAGCTCCAACCTACCTATGTCCATCTCAGTTTGAATGGGGAAGCGAGAAACCTGTGTTTTTATCCATAGAAGGGTGTAAGGAAGGGCATTCATCCTTAATGTGCCAGCTCCAACCTGCCTGTGTCCATCCCATATTTAATGGGGAAGGGAGAAACCCGTGCTCAAATGCAACACAGGGTGTTAGGAAGGTCACCCAGCCTTAATGCATCAGCTCCAACCTGCCTTCATCCATCCTGATTTGAATAGGGAAGTGAGAAACCTGTGTTCGAACCCACTGGGCGGATGGTGTTAGGAAGGACATCCAACCTTAATGCATCAGCTCCAACTTTTCTGTGTCCATCCCAATTTGAATTGGGAATTGAGAAACCCGTGTTCAAGTCCACTGCAGGGTGTTAAGAAGGACATCCAGCCCTAATGCATCAGCTCCAACCTGCATATCCCCACCCCAATTCGAATGGGGATAAAACAGCAAACAGGAGTCCCCACAAGAAATATTTGCTTATGCCACATATTGTTTACAGGAACAACTGATTCTCAAGCCATCCAGGGCACCGGAGGAGCTTCCGCGTCATCGAAAAATGTCTCGCTTCAGGAATTTCAGCAATCAGATTAGGTCAGTAACAATTTATGTCATTGCCTGTTATGTAGATTCCTCTCTTGTGTTTTACTTTGAAAGTTTTAAGACTCGTTTATTATCAAGCCATCTGACCACATACGCAGATATGACTGTGTTGAATACAATTTTTTTTTCCATGTTATGTTCTATTTTTCTCATCATGTGGGAGAGTAGCTATGATGTATAGTTGTAATTTTTTCATATGACGGTGACGGAAGTTTTTTAAGACAGAAATATGGAAAGAACAAAATCCTCATTATATGCATTTAGAGACTGGATGTCAGTGATGCAATTAATAATGGAAATAGAAATCCACACTTGCGCAATGCGTTTAGTGACTTTAATTACTCAGTATCGAGCTTTCGCATTCCACTGAAAGGAATTTTATGGTACTGATGTACTCTCCTGCTATACAACAGGAGAGCAGACCAGTCTCCCAATAATGCTTTCAGTGTAAATCGAAAACTTGATACAATGTATTCCTCTACTGTGGGTTGCTATTTCCATTATTTGCAAGGTACAGATAATATTAATCATCGTTAATCATCTCCCTTTTTTTCTGAAGAATTATGGACTCTGCTTATGTTGACAAAGTTTACAGAATTAAGTAGTTTTGTCCTATATTATACTTTAATTATTCATGTATGTTTTGACAGCTTCTCACATAGTCCAGACATTCCATCTTGTGAGAAATATTTATCTTCCTTACAAAAAAGGTACAGAAGAGTGAATCAGTGCCTGTTTTAAAGACTTTCTGTAACTATGATAATCGAAATTGGTTATCTTGATTATAAAGTGAAATGAGATAAAAGTATATAAAGTTTTATCTGGATTTGAACGAATATTTCCAGTGTATCATAACATCAGGGTAATGTTTAATGGTTTCTAATAAATGGCTGAGGCAAGGACAGTGATTGCACAAGAGCCCGACTTTATTTCTAACACAGTAAGGACCAAGCCCCCTCTTTAATCACGTGGACCCAGTATATTTCCAATCGCGTTACACCAGGTGTATTAGGTGGTTGTTTTTAAAATACCCAGAAGAGAATATATGGGATTTTTGCTTAATACCAAGTATATTAAATATTTATTTTAGAGTACCCAAAAGGAAAGTACATGAGATTTTGCATAACACCAGGTATATTTTATATTTATTTAAGAATACCAAAAAGGGAATTATATGGGGTTTTGCTTAACTCCAGGTGTTTATGATATTTATTTTAGAATACCCAAAAGGGAATTATATTGGGCATTTTCATGTCCCTGTAGAATTCCGTGCTCTGTTATCTTTAATAGTAAAAACGAAGAGCTCAGACATTTTTTCACTGGAGAAAAAGTGTGATTTTACCTAGTTGCGTTTGCGTAATTCAAGATTTGTACTCACATCCAAGATATTGTTTGGTAACGGCTGTTTTACTGATGATGGTTCAGTCACTTCAGCATTAATGTTATTTCTCGATGCCAGATGGTCTTGTAGCAAGAACAATATCGTGCAGGTGATTCAGCTAATGCCCTCTTTCATCTCAATTCATTGGTTTCAAATGATGGTGATCGGTTTTACGTCACGGACTCCCTTTTCTGCTAAGGGCTAGGAGGATGCCTCTCTTGCGAATGACTTTGGTTTTGGGAGGTCTGAACGTTATCCTGAGAGAATGCCCTTTCTAACCTCAGACCATGGCAGGCTGCAAAACCTTGATCAGATGAATCAAAGTCTCAAGAGCTACCACCTCGTCACGGTGACCTCTTTAGCTTGTATCCAAATGAACTGTCTTATTCTTTATGCTTTGTCTTTGTTATCCCAATTCCAAGACCTTAGCTCCCTCCCGGTTTATACAGTAACTGAAGGAACTAAATCAACGAAACATCCATTTTGAAACAAATCTTTGGATGTCAGTACAAACCATATATTACTCTGTGAGAAAGCTTTAATTGATAGATTGTGATGAAACTTTGCTGCCGCATCTCTTTTGAAACAGTTGTGGCCACCTTGCTTGCTGTTGGATGATATTTCACCTGTAAATAAAAGAGCAGCTTTGATTAATTTTGTAATGATAATTCAGAACACATTAGCAAGTTCATGAGAATAAGTAATGCTGACAAGTATTTTTATACCTGTACCTGTTAGGATGGTGAAAATTAAAAAAAGATTACCATTTCGGGGCAACTTTTCTTTTTCATTTTTATTTAGTAACTGACATGACCTATTACGTGAAGTTCATGTGTCACAGAGTAAGTTCAGTTTTTATGAGGACATGTCATAGCTAATTTTTAGTTAATTTGGACTAATGGTTTTGATTAGATTTCAGCAGCTCTAAAATGAGTATGCTGTATTAGCTTATGTGTGCATAATATTTTCTGTAAGAAACATTAATTAACATTTCAATTACTTTGGTGAAACATTTTATTTTTCAGATTTTTTTTACTTCATAATTCAAGGACTTTAGTTCTTGCATGATTCATAACTGCACAGCTTAGTTTTTATATTTACTTTTTTATATATAAAGAATGCATAGATTTTTTATTGAACTTTTGCAGTTTTTTTTTTACAAATTTACTTTTGAAACTCTTGAAGGTGAATGATCACACAGCCACACTGCCTTCTTCATATTTTTTTCAATATCTTTATTTTCACTGACCGCCACTTTTTCTTTCCTCTTCCACCCACGCGATGCTGTTGAACAGAAAGAAGCACAACGCCCGCATAAAGATATCTTCTTCCTCCTCGTCCGCCCACGCCCCGTCTGGTCACGATGATGGGTCGTGGGTGTGATGAGGCTGTGGCGCTCAGAGCTCGCCAGGTTGGCTAATCTTAAACACTTGTACAGCAATTAAACGTAATAGCCTCACTCGTATTTTGTGACGTCCTGATACCTGCTGTGCACTGTATGCTCAGGCACTCTTTGTGGTCTTAGGTAATCATTGACGTCTAAACGACTCGCTGCCTTGCTTTTAGTGTAGTGCTCTCTAGACATCTATTTATACTATTTTATATAAAAACCTAATGCACTCTGTATAGGTGCACATACACAGTGCAATATGGCCTCAAGGCCACTGAGCAGATGCAGTTGGATCTGACCAGATTGGATCTTCAGTGAGCTGGTTGTGTTTCACAACCAGCCCACAGATGATCCAATCTGGTCAGATCCAATTGGATCCATCCGGTGGCTTCGAGGCCAAATTGCATCGTATATGGGCACCATATATATACATAAAGGATCCTGCCTCCTGCCATATAATGTCTTTTGAAACTGGCCTTAAAGCTGCAACTACATAAGCAGTGCTTTCCCTTTCTCTCTCAGTAATTCTAGTGCTCATCATCATCATTTTTAAATAAAGCTAAGATTGGATCACAAACACAATCATTAGAAATAAGTTATTATCAACAAGTAAGTTTTAAGTTTAAATGGAAAGTTGATATGTCTTGACTCAGTTACCCTTGTTTGCGACTCACCCTTGCTTTGCTATTAATTGCTAAATAATTCTTGATACAGATCAAGAGATCTTAGGCATTCGAAAGTGCGAGCTAAACTAGTGACGCATGGCTCTTCTGTAGTGGCTAGAAGCTGCTGATATTAGTCATTTGAGAATTTTTCAAATGGACAAGAAAGTTATACATATAGTGCAGGAGGTGCATGTACTTTTAAGTTCATATAGAAATTATACCAAATATCTTGTGCTGCATTTGGAACCCTCAGCTTAATATTTTGGATATGGGCAAAAACAATGTCAACAGTGATATCTACTTCCTATTTTAATATTGATGTTGTTTAACATTTATGTGTTACTATTAATACCTATTCAAATGGGGGTGAACATAGAAAGATTGGAGTTTGGGAATTAAGGCTGAATGCCCTTTATTAACTCCCTTTAGTGAGCTCAGACACAGGTTTGTCACTTCCCATGTCAAACAGTATAACCGCTTCGCTACTGCAGTCCCCACTTTGGCTGTTGCGATGTATCTTATAATATTCATGATATGCATTACATATATTCATGAAATTCAGCTTTCTGAAAATATATATTCACAGTAAATTATTCTGTACCTTTAACTGCACAGGTAGTTTGAGATAAGTCTCCCTAAGCTATCCCTTCATATCTGACGAGTCACAGCACTTATCTCTCTTTCTCTTTGCTTTATATTTCTTCGTGCCCAGGCCAGATGAGGGCACTTTTCTTCGCTCGTCCTGATGTCACATTCTTAATAAAAGAAATTTATCCGCTCTACACATATCCAGACCAAGCTTTCAGATCTCTTGCAGTGTTCACCTCATCATTCCCAAGCCATATTTCCTCCTCTTTTTTATTACTTCGACTTTCTTTCACCCAGTCCTTTTCCTATTACATATCATTCTCATTTTTCTGCCTTGTCCTTAAGCTGTTACTTTTTCTTTAACTCGGCATTTTCTTGGTGCCCAATGAGGGCAATTTTCTTGCTTGTCTCGGTGTTACATATAAAAATGTGCTTAACATTTAACTCTGAACATGGAATGAAGCACTAATAGTCTCCATATAAATAATATGCATACATATACAAATGCAGCCCTCCCCCTTGTAAGGGGATTGCCGAGTCAAAGCACACATTCATCAAAAGCTAGTATACCTAGATCATTCCTCTTAGCTCGATGAGGATTAAGGGCTGCTACAATTCCCCTCCACCACCTGCTTGGGTCATCCGCTGGGTAAGTGGTTAATGATCTTCCACCGTAGGGCCCAGAGTTTCTTGCCCGCTAGAAATGTCTTCATATCCTCTTTTGCTTGTCCTTTAACATATTACAAGATTGATATATCCCCTTTCATTCTTTTCAGCCCATTTTGAAAAAAATTTTGCTATTAGTAATCTTTCTGAGTGCTTTTTAAATTAGTAAATGCAAATCAGTATTTCGTTTTATGCTGATATTCATGTAAGTCTGTTAGTGTATTTTGACAGAGACATCAAACTAAAGCTCTCGGCTTCTCCCATCAGGGGTCCCCACGGCAGATCAATCCTCTTTATATCGTCCTATCCTTTGCATCCTCCTATGTCATACTGCATACTCATGTCCTCCCCCACCACATCCATTAACCTATTCTTTGGCTTATTTCTCCCCCTCCTGCCTTGCACCTCAGTCCTACGCATCCTTCTCCCAAGATACCCCTTTTCCCTCCTCACCACATGCCCAAACCATTTTAGTCTCACCTCTCTCATCATATCTCCAAACATGTGTCTTGCTTCATCACACCCTTATGTCCTCCCTCACCACATTCATTAACCTATACCTTGGCGTACCTTTCTTCCTCCTGCCTTGTACCTCTATCCTACGCATCTTTCTCCCAACATAACCCGTCTCCCTCCTCACCACATGCCCAAACCATCTCAGTCTCGTCTCTCTCATCATATCCCCAAATATGCGTCTTTCTCCATCACACCGTGCACCCTCATGTCGTCCCTCACCACATCCATAAAACTCCTCTTTGTCCTACCTCTCCCTCCTGATCACATGCCCAAACCATCTCAGTCTCGCCCCTCTCACCATAACAGTGATGATTATATATTTAAGATCCTTTTCTTAGTAATTAGACTCTATGATGGCTTGGAAAAATTCTATTTTCTTAACAGATCATGTAGGACAGGGAGAATCTTGAAGAGACGATTACGCTTTTCGCCGTGTGACTCATTTATTGCAAAATTGAACCTGCGATGAGGCAGTATGTACCGGTAACTTAGCATCATTATAGATAATACGACATGAATAAATAATTTGCATTTAGCTTGAGCACACCAAAGCTAGAAACAGTGATTTGCTAGTATATTTCTTGTACCATTTCTCTAGAATAGCTGCTTATTGGTCCATCTGTAGTCGTACTTCTCATCGCACAGTCACTACTACTCTTTGTAAGATAAACAGAAATGTCAATTTTCTGAACTGTTATTGGTTACTTTCTTGTCAAGTAAACAGAAATTTGGACATTCCGAACTGTTAATAGCTTTTGGGCGTCTATACTGTCTGGAAATATTGTGATACCCATTTGAAGTGAACTTGGTATGAAGTTGGAGTCATTATTATATGACTTGCAGTAGCGCACTAGTTAGAGCGCTTGACACAGGAAGTGACACACCCATGCTTTGTCCTTCAGTGGGCCGTTAGGAAGGGGACCCAGCCTTAATCCCCAAGTTCTAACCTGCCATATGTCCACCCCCTTTCAAACTGAGATTGAAAGTGATGCATAAAATGGCAAACAAAATTCTATGCTTTCTCTCTCTCTCTCTCTCTCTTTTTTTTTTTTTTTTTTTTTTTTTTTTTTTTTTTTGCCATCCTTAGAATTGGTTTTTGTGTAAACATTTTCCTCCTTCACTTCCTCCTTGCCCTCACTATCACTGCTTTTGCTATTTGTAGTTTATAATCACTTAGTTTTGCCCTCACTACCATAATCTTTGTAACTATATCTGCTAATAGTGCATAAGGAACTGCTTATTACAGTCATCATGTTTTCCCTGAAAATGCACCGTTTTATTTGTCACAATTAGTCCCCATTCGAATGGGGGTGAACACCGATATGTTGGAGCTGAGGGATGAAGGCTGAATGCCCTCTCTAACATGGAACGTTAGGGAGGTCATCCAGCCTCTTAACCTTGCTCCAACATATCTGTGTCCACCCTCATTCCAATGGGGACTACTTGCTAAACAAATTGACAAACAATAACAAATGCTGCCATTTTATGTATCAATATTAATCCCCTTTCGAATGGGAGTGAGCACAGGCAGGCTGAAGCAGGGGAATGCATTCTAGTGAAATGTAAGGAGATCGATTGTACAGTTGATGCTGCTGTTATTTTCATTAAAGATTGCAAGACATTGGTATTAAAATCTCAAGAGAATTTTTATGAACTTGAGATTTAATGTGCATAGTTTATAATGTTCTCAGCAACTCATTGTCTATTGAGTTTTGCAAGTTAAAGTACAAGAAGTGAATGGTATATTTGGATGTTGAGTAGATTTGTTGCTGTTAGATGGAAGTAATCGCTGACATGTTGAGAGCATACTTGTAAGACACTCTACCAAAGTCTCTTTTTTTCTAATTTCTTAATTGGTTTATTTATTGTTGTTGTTGTTTCCTAAACTCCCTGGCCGAACATCCCTGAGTCCCTAAGGAAAGCCACTGCTGATCCCAGGCTTTTGCACAGAACTCATGGAATGTATGTTGTGTTGGTGGCAAATTTGGTTGTGTACATTGCAGTCTTTCATCATTTGTTTCCTGGGTTGCTCTCGGAATCTCTGGCTAGAAAGAACCTTCGAAAAATGACAGCTGGAGAGTCATTTTTGTCATTGAAAGAATTGTATTGTTGTGTGTGTTAAGAGATTAGGTCATTGCCCAGGTGATCTTAACTTCGACAAGGTACTTGTGCCCCTTAAAGGCAAGGGTTTGCTTCTCCTCTTTTGAGTTGCTTGGCGTTCTCTTCTCATTTGTAGCTGTGAGAGGTGGACATATGCCACTGAAGCTGCCACTCATTGTTCTGTCTCTCTTCACTTTTCGATGGCTTAATATCCTTTTGATTCACTTTTAAACCTTGTAAAATTTGCTTTGGAATATGTTTCATAACATAAAATTTTCTTTCTGGTATTGCATTCCTGTGTTGCCTTTTGAGACAAAAGAGCGAAATTAAATACTCCGAGAAGCTGATGTGGTAAATTAATGGAGGATTCATAAGTGTTGGATTTAATGGAGAAGCAGCTGTCAGATGTCGTATTTGACCGTGCTAAGTGGATGAGAGCTGTCAGAAACATTGACCCACAGGGAAGTGGGTTAATATGCAGAGAAAGAAGAAAAAGAGAAAGCATAAAAGGTGGACCACATGTAAAGTGGAAAGGTGGGATTGCTATAAGTGACATAGGATTTTTGAGAAAAACTTTCCTGGGAACACTTGTATTCTCAGTTTGTTGTTGTTTGACCTTTTATGTGTCACTATTAATCTCCTTTAGGGAGTGGACACAGATAGGTTTGAGTTGGTAACTTGGACCTAGATGCCCTTCCTAACCCCAAAGGGTGGGCTTGATAGCTGGTCTTTCACTTTGCAAGTCAAGTGCTCTAAACACTGCGCTACAGCGGTCTCCCACTGTCATCTTCTCATAAAGGCTTAAAATTGAACATTTTCCTGTCCCAGTTATTGATGAGTGCTCTTATTAGGGTTTTGGTGACATTTAATGGTCATATTTGATGTTTAATCTTGTCCATGATAACAGATTTTGAACAAGTTTTTCTTAACTTACTGTACAACACCTATAGACTTTGAACACGTTTTTCTTTACAAAATGAACAACACCTATAGACTTTAAACGCATTTTTTTTTATCTACTGAACAGCACCTATAGATTTTGAACAATATCTACTTTTTGTTTTAGTTGCTTTATGTTGTATGTAATTTGTATACATATTTCTATGTATTTTGTACACATATTGGTGTTCGTTATTTTGCAGTATTCTTACTTTCTGTTAATCAAAAAACTGTTTTGATAAGTATATATTTTTGAGTGTTGTTTTTTGTATATCTACCTATATTGTACTTACCAACTTGTGCTCATGGGAAAGGGGCCTGTATTTGTAACTCCCCGTCTCCTGGTCAGTTTCATTTTTGTAATCACTAACGCTTATCTATCCTTGAAATAATAAATGCTCTAAGCGTTTATTGTTTCCTCTCTTAGCTAAGTGCTATTGTCAACTATTCTTACACTAAAAATGTACTTCCTCTACTTATTCCTGATTTTAGTTTATTCTTAATTTTGTGATTACATTTGGTTGCCATGGCTGGGTTGGTGGTGCATACGACTCTGACTCAACAGGTCGTTGGTTCGAGACACCCGCGGTCTGAAGTTAGAAAGGGCATTCACTCAAGGTAATGGTCCCACTGCCAAAACCAAAGTCCTTCGAAGGAGGGCACTGTCCTAGCCCATAATAGAAAAAGGAATCTGTTATGTAAAACCGGATCATTATTATTGCAATATGTAATCACAAACTCAGAGTGACATTTAGGATAATTTTGGAAGTACGTACCGTCATAAATTTGTATAACTTGTTTAAGATTGGGTTATAGACCGTCATAAATATGTAGAACTTGTTTATGATTACATTACATACTGTTATGAATTTGTATAACTTGTTTAAGATTAGGTTATGGACCATCGTAAGTTTGTAGAACTTGTTTAAGACTACCTTATGTACCGTAATAAATTTGCATGACTCGTTTAAGGTTACTTATGCCGCCAGAGTCATTTCCATAAGCAAAATTTATTTGCTCTTTGACCATTATATTGAAAAATATAGATATCCAGACTTATATGTACATCGTCAATACAATATGTAATTTTGTATATATGGAGAGTTTTTACATTGTATATAACATGCATTATAATATGTAACACATCCACTTAACATTCATTATCAATACTTTTATAATAGAGATGGCTATAAAAATTGCATTGCAGTGAATTCTTCAGATCAGTGTAGTTATAAAACAAATGTGAATAGCTATGAGGGTGAGATGAATAGGAACTGTCATAGCGTAATGGTAGATTGCTCGACTGGGGAGGTGACGGATCCGCGTTTTAGCCTACGGTAAGGAGATAGAAATGGCATCCAGCCTTAATTCCACATTATCAATCCGTGTGCCTCAGCCTCACTCTGGGGATTAATTGTGACCCATAAATCATAAATATTGTAAGGTATCAACCAGGGCTTAGATATTCTTATATAGTACTGGGGAATAGATGTGCTGTATTTAAAAAAAAGGAGCTTTTTTTTTTGCATCACAGTTAGTCACCACTTAAATGGGGGTGGACATAGACATGTTGGAGCTGGGAGATTAAGGTTGAATGCTCTTCCTTACGTCTAGTGATTGGATTGGACCCGAGATTGCCACTCTTGAGTCATACACTCTACCACTGAGCTATTGCAACCCCAAGGATATTATGTAGATTGACTTTAAAAAATAAATTGGAGATCCGCACTTTCATGTTACATTACTAGAGTGAATTTGCGTTATTAAGTTTCACATTGAAGGGAAGGTGACACTTATATCTCACATACATACACAATGGCCACCATCCCTCCTATAAAGGGGTGGCAAGTCAAAAAACACAGATTCATCAGATGTCAGTACACTGATGAATTTATATTTAAGGTAAGAGATATTCTGTACACTCAACTGTACTATGTACTCCGCTTCTAAGCTTATATTTGCTGTAGATTAAGCGACACTCCCCATAACCCTGACAGACCCATAGAAAACTCACATGTGTACCATTGCTCAAAAAAATTAGTAGTGCTTCCTTCTTGTTCCCTTACCCTTCCCTTCACACCCTCCTTCTTTCTGTTTCTTGCAGGGCCGCTGAAGTCTGGATGTCTCATTGCAGGTTCCTTCGACGACTCCAGCTCTCCCGCAGTACGAGAGATCAATTAGTATCCCCTACGGGCAGCTCGGACTCTGATCCAGAGTGTGGGCCTCCTGACAGATCATTGCGACCAGGGCCCACCAATAAAAACAGCTCTAGTAGTAGTAACGGCAAGGGTTCCAGCGTCTCCCGAAACTCCAGAGGCCAAATTAAGTACAAGCCCGTCAGCGGGGGCGCTGTCCGTTCCTTTTCGTCGTGATTCGGTGACCGTCAAAGAATAAGTATTATCGTGATTTACTTCATACAGTGTAACTATTTTTTGCAATGTCTTTTTCAGTGAAAATGAATGCATGACTGAAGAGCAGTCTTTAGAAATTTATCAAAGGGTAGATGTATCATGTCTTGAGTCATCATTTCATATTGACATAAGACTGACATGATCAGATTGACATGTCATCTCCCTTCCCACTCCACTTAACTAATGAGATTCAGCCTATCCATGTTATGGTTACGAATATTTAATAAGTGGCCTTTTAATGACTGTTTAAGAGAATCTTATTTTTTTGCTGTGGTTTGTTCGTGTTTAACAAACTTTATATCTTAGATATCCATTTAAAATATATTTTATGTACCTGGCAGAGATATCAGTAGCATAGATAATTCACTTGACGTGGGAGAAACGGGATATTTCTAAAGCAGTTTTCAATCCCATTTTAAGGCTTCACATTTCAAAATCTACCTTTTGACCTGTGTAAATTATACTCTGTGACGAATTCCAACGGTATACTCGAAAGATGGGCGTAAAATCAATATGTAATGTCATACATACAGTATTAGATTTACTGCACACTCCTATAGGGAAAAAATGTGTCTTAAGTTTCATAATACTTCATCATTTTCTATAATTACCTTAGACTTGATTTCCATAATGGGTAAGCCATAGACGTTTACGTTAAGTTGGCTGTGGGTAATATAATGCGCGGACTTTTTTTTTAAATATCTAGCATGGATTCATTAAAACGTTAACTTCTTAATAGTTATAGCATTCACATACCTGTTCTTATTCTCTTACTGAAAGCCAGCGATGGCAATTGGCATGAATTGAGAAGTACTTAAAGACATTCATTTTGCTGAGTGTATGTACATATCCATCAATTCATACATTTTTATGTTGAAAGTTGCAGGTGCCTACAATCCGAATAGTAGAATTAAATGTTAAAGCAGAGCCTGGAGTGAGTTTGGGAAGACGGAGTACATATGAACAAAGGCGTTTAGTTTTGTGTTTTTGTCTCTCTAGAGCAGTAAGCAGAAAGGTTTCCATCTATCAAAGTCCTCATTGGTACTCCCTATGTGCATTCAGAAAGGCTTCCACTCTTTGGTATTCCCCATCTGCATTCAGAAAGGATTCCATCTTTCAGAACCCTCATTGGTATTCCCCATGTGCATTCAGAATGGTCTTCATCATCCAAAACTCTCATTGGTATTCCTTGTGTGCATTCAGAAAGATTTTCATCTTCCTAAACCCTCATTGGTATTCTCCATCTGCATTCAGAGGTTTCCTTCTTCCAAAACCCACATTGGTATTTCTCATCTGGAATCAGGAAGGTTTCCATCTTCCAAAACCCTCCTTGGTATTCTTTGTGTGCATTCAGAACCCTTATTAGTATTCTTTGTGTGCATTCAGAACCCTTATTAGTATTCTTTGTGTGCATTCAGAACCCTTATTGGTATTCCCCATCTGCATTCAGAAAGATTTCCATCTTTTAGAGCCTTCATAGGTATTCCCCATCTGCATTCGGAAAGGATTCCTTCTTCGAAAACCCACATTGGTACGCCTTGTGTGAATTCAGAAAATTATCCATCTTCCAAAACCCTCATTGGTGTTCCTTGTGGCACATTTGCAGACTGTCTCTGTTAGTGTCCAAGGAGTCAGTACCAGCCCAGAGGCAGCTTTATATATGAATTTATACATTAATAGGAAGATATGTCCATATGAATGCTATATATTCATCGTCAAAGCAAAACCCAATTGAGTATCACACATTCTGGAAAGGAAGCAATAACCAAGTGGTAGAAATGCACTCTTGTTTAAGAACAAGGACGTAATTTTAAAACATTCATGTAAATATTTCAAATTCATATCTTTTACTTGGGTGTTAATTTTGGAAAAATTATTTCAGAGTACATCCCCCTCTGCCCCCTTTTTGAGGCCAAAGGTTATGATAGATTAATCATATTTTTTGCATTTTTTGTTAGAAAAATATTTCAAATGCAAAAAGCACATAGAAGCAGTTCTGTATCTGTAATAACAGCTCTTTCATACAGTCTGCAGAATATCTAGGCAGAGTATTTTTTATATAGTATTACTTGTGACCCCATATTTTGGTCTTCATTTTGTTTTTATCGACAGTGTATTTTATATATACTTTTAAGCCCATATTTTATATATAATTCAATTCCTAATTTTTTACTTCCATTTTATTATCTGTAAGCAGAGTATTTTCTATATTTTTTTTATTCCACATTTGGTCTTCTGTTTTATTTTTATCAGTTGGCAGAGTGTTTTCTATTTAATGTACTGTAATTTTGATCCCACATTTTGGGCTTCATTTTTGTCATTACCAGTGGGTAGAGTATTTTACATATACATTTTATTCCATATTTTATCCGTTTTATATTTATCAATAGGCAGAATATTTTATATATAATTTAATTCAAATTTTGGACTTCTACTGTGTTATTATCAATAGACAGAGTATTTTATATATACATTTCATCCCATATTTTGGTCTTCTGTTTTCTTTCTATAACTAGGCAGAGTGTTTTATATATACTTTTAGCTCCATATTTTTGTTCTGTTTTGTTTTTATCAATAGGCAGAATACTTTACATATAATTTAATTGTATTTTTTTTTATCCATCACAGTTGTTGAGAATAGTGCAAGTACCTGCAGGCAATAAAAGAGATCACCTATTTTATTACTTTAATATCGCTGAATTATTTTCATTGTGTGATCAGCTTAAATCTTGTTGCCGAACGTGCATTTGTTCGTGTCTCCATATAAGATTTGTTTTGACACTCGCATTTTACTTCTTTTTGAGAAGACTTGTTTGTGCATGCACTTTGAGGATAGAGGTGATTATAAATATTTTCATATAGGAAATTTTAGCAATAAAATTGAAGTTTGTCAAAAACATGGTATGCAAGGAAAAATACAGAAGCTTATGTTCCTAACAGACCATTATAAGTAATTGAACAGTTTATTTTAATCATAAAAGTGTAATAAGTAATCAATTTGAATATTTTAAGTTCTTGGTAGGAAAACATTTTGTAGTATATAAAAACATTCATAATGTACTGTATTTTCAAGTTGCTTCAAGTCAAAACTGCATTAGTTTAATTCACGTATGTTGAGGGATGACTGTACCATGTCCAGGGAAATATATTATCCAAAGTTTCTACGAAGTCAAAACAAGAGTAAAATTAGCCACAACACTTGTGTAGTTTCTGGGAGATATATATTTTTTTTGGAATCTTTTATATTGGAAGTTGGTTCTATTACTGAGTGTTGGAAAAATTGACTACAACACATTTGAAGTTTTCAAAGAATATACTGTGTAACTATTTAGGAGTTTTTTATAATGGCAGTTGGTTCTTTTATGGAGTGTTAGTACAACTGAATACAACACAAGTGATGCTTCTAAACAATATATAATTATACAAATCTTTTATAATGGAAGTTGGTTTACTCATGGAGTGAGGATTATAAAATATGTAAACAAGTTAATCTCTCTAGTGAAGTTTTTAAAGACTATAAAATGATTTGAGAATTCTTTTATAGTGGAACTTGCTTTACTTATGTAATTTGGATCGTGAATCCAATTAGAAATATAGACAGATGTACACAGAAATGAATTTTTCTCTGTAAGGTTTAAATGTTAATATTTATGCAATATTGTACATTCAACAACTTTCTATCTATGCATGTATTTTTAATTTGGATGTTTTTTGTCGTGTCGATGTCTCTTTGAAAGTTTTATAAACTTATGCGTCCGACATAAATACTACTGAAGTATTTATTGTTTAGCGAAGTTCGTTTTTAAAATACGGTAGTTGAACAGCATGGATGGTGAGAATGTACTGAAAATTAATGCAATAGGGTGTTATGTGTATTTGTGACATCATAACCATTAATATGTGATATCATAAAGATACACTTGACACTTTACTGTTATGTATATTTCTATGACTTTATGTAATAAAGGTTAAGATGGCATAGAACTATACACAACACTTGAGTGTCATGAATATTTCTATGACATCTTAATCTTTATTTAATGTTATATATCTATGACTAGATGTAAAAAAGGTCACGACAACATAGAAATATACATAACATTTAAGTGTTATTTATATTTCATTAACATCAAAACCTTTACTACGTGATAGCATAAAGATATACATGACACTCTAGTGCTATGTATGTTTCTGTGACTGCACGTAAAAAAGATTTGGTCGTCAAAGAAATATAAATGAAATATAAGTGTTATGTATATTTCTATGACATCATGACCTTTACTATATGACTTCGCAGAAGTATACTTGACATTTTAGTATTATGTATATTTCTTCGACTTCATGTAATAAAGCTTATGGCATCATAAAAATGTACGTGACACTTAAGTGTAATTCATATTTCTATAACTTCACATACTAAAGGATATGATGTCATACAAGTATGCATAACATAAAAAAACTCGAATATCTTAAGAACATGAAATAAGTAATTATGACTGTTGTTGCAGTAATCGTGGGTTTTTTTTTACGAATTTTTGTAAACTCATGAATCCGACGGAAATATTTCAGAATTTAATTTGCTGTAACAGGAAGTTTTCATAAGTATTTGTTGTATAATGAAGTTGTTCTTTAGTACAGACACTCCCCTACTTACGAACAAGTCAGGTTCCAGAAATCCATTAGGAAGCAGAATTGTTCGTAAGTTGTGTGTATACGTAAAGACTCGACCTGTCGTACATACATATGCAGTGCTGTACAGTACTAAAGTCTAAAGACACTTAAACACTACATAAAACATAAAGTATACTGTATTAATGAATTTTAATAAGGTAAGAAAAAAGTAATAATACAGTACTGTAATACTGTACATATATTAATAAATGGGTAGGTAAGAGGGTAGGTTTCAGTTTGAATCTGCAAATGTTCGTAAGTAGGGGAGCGTCTGTATACTTTTATTGAACAGCATTTATGGTGAAGAAAGCGTGAAAATTTACGTAATAGAGAAAACACTGCTATTTTAGTAACAAAAATATTTATTACGGCTCTTGTTGTGATAATCTTTGCACACGAATTATTCTTTTCTTTCTAATTAGTACATTATATGGTTCAAGTTGATGCAGTTTTAGTGCACGAAGACAACACATGTGCACAATACCTTGATATTCGTTGTATTTTACAATGAAAACAGTTGGTGTATTGGTTATCCACTTTATCATATTCACATTGTCCTCAATATTATTTTTGGTTGTTTATAGCTTACCTGAGCTGAAATATAACAATTAAAATTTTGGTTAATTAACGGTCAAGAGTTAATACATTTGCTGTATATATTTTTGTTAGTTGTGAGTTATAACAATGTTACAAGCATTGTAAATGATTTTACACATCTTTCAAGGGTCTAATGGAATTTTAGTTGATAATTTTCTTACTACGTCTTCACTGTCACTTTTAATCCCCTATATTGGGGTGAACACAGACAGATTGGATCTGGGGTATAAAGGCTAGATGCCCTTCATATCGCCTTACGATGAGCTCGATCACAGGTCTACTCAAAAGACTGACCTATATCCGCTTGTACAAAATGATGTTTTAGGCCAATTCCCTCAGCTCCAACGTGTCAGTGTTCGCTCCTCTACAAATGGGGACTACTTATAATGGGTAAGATGGCGCATTATTATTGTTATTATTATTATTATTAGTATATGTTTTGGCATTTTGTGCTTATATTTCCTGAATATACATATGTCATTAAGGAAGTGACTCATGTAAACCTAAGGATAATTCATCAAGGAATTAAATTACAAAATACACTCATGTACACCTGAGGACATGTGATCAAGGATATAGATTACAAAATACACTCATGTAAACCTAAGGATATCGTAAGTGGTCAAGGAATTAAGTTACAAAATAATCATGTAAACGTATGGATATGTGGTCATGGAATTATGTTACAAAATACACATGTAAACCTAAGGATAGTACTAACAAAAGTTGATGTTTCTAAATATTTTCATACATATTACCTCCTCCTGTCTAGATTTGATCCTGGAACTTGTAGAACTGGAGTCCACAGCTTAGTGCACTGAGCCACAGAGATGTATATGACTATGCGCACTAAGCTGTGAACTCCTGTTCTGCAGGTCACAGCTTCAGTTTCTGACATTGGGAAGTGAAATATATGGGAATATTTGGAAGTGTTTAAATGAGGCATTGCATTGTATTGTCCTGTCAAAGATGGTATTATTAAGGGGATGCACTCTTTTTAATTATATCCTCAGCCATTTCTATATTTTTGTGCATTCCCATTATTTTATGCCATTTTCATCTATATTTTTTCCTGTTTCTTTTCCATTTATAGTTGATTTTTTTTTACTTTAATAGGACGTTCTCTACTTTCATAGTTTTTTGTCTAGTTATAGTATATAGATTAAAAAACAAAAATATTATGATTGCTTATTGTGAGGCAAGTATCAAGAATGTGAATTACTTCTTAGGTTGGAAACACGTGTTTATCTTGGGATACACTTTTACCACTTCATTAATTTTATTTTTCTATGAGTGTCACCCCAGCCTAACCCCCAAAGAATATTGCCCTCATCGGGCGAGGAGAAGAATCATAGAGCAAAGTGAAACAGAGATGGGAAGTGTTGTGACTTGCCAGATGTGAGGGGATAATTAGAGATGTGTAACAAATATCCAAGAATATTCTGTATAGATGTAGGATTAGAAAAGTATCCGTAACTGAAGGAAGAGTTAACATTGAGCTGTCCAGGACAGTCTTATTTAAGTCTAACAGACCTTCAGCTGTAGTATCTTAACACGCGACTGATGCCAAGGGCCAGCCTACATATTAATAGTTGAGGTTTATAATGTCACGGTTATCTGAAGTAACACTCAAAATCTCCAACACCCAACCCTCTCCTCAGCCATCATTATGATTGTCTCCTACTGCTTCTCCCCCTCATCCACACAGTCAAACACATGGGAGACTGCACTGCACACCAAAACATATGCCAACAACACAACACACACTTCCTGAGAGTTCTTTGGGAAAACCAGGGATCGGCAGTGGCCTCCTTAGGGACTTGGGGTTGTTTGGCCTGGCAGCTTAGGGAAAAGCCAACAACTACACCCACTTGCGAAGTCAAAGACCCTTTCTGGCGACTTTTGCATGAGTTTCATAGACATAATCATTGTGTCATTTTTGGATACTAATATAAAGATATATGCATGTAGAGAGTACCTACTCATGGCTGCGAGATAAACACCCATCAGAGCAAGATGATTAATAGTGTACCATGTACAGCCCATTCCTTTGGAAAAGAAAATAACTTTGAAATAATAAACTGAATGGTTCCAGGTCATAAGCCGTTCTAGGTCATATACCTGATGGACAACTGCGCCACAAAAAAAAGTCCAATATTTTTTATAACCTGACTTAACCAGGGGCAGTTGTCCTTATGAGGCAAATGACCATGCTAGATATGGCTGAAAACTCTAAAGGCAGTCTAGCCATCATAATGCATTTTAAATACATATAAACCAAGTCTTTCAACCATGATTATAACTTAAATTTAAGGTTGTATATCAGATGCAATATGTAAATTGTATTTCATAATGTAAAACCAAACATATTATTTGTAACTTTATTATTTCCCATGAAAGTTTGTATCCGTAAATTATGTAGACAGTTTGTCCCCATATGGAAAAAAAAATATTAAAGAACAGTTACAACGCTCAGGTAAGCAATTATTGGTAGAATAGAAAAAAATATTGCCTTAATGTAAAATGCAATAGTATTTGTTAACTACCTTATGATTATTATTAATTTTAGAAAATAAATTATTACAATTACTGCAATTAAATGATACAAATAAATGAAAAAAAGTAGTCAGATGTACATTTAATTTCTAATAAACAATAGGAAACCCACCGTAATCTACAAACACATTTATAGAATTAAATACACTTTTCCCTCATCATCCACGGCTATATATAATGAGGTTTAAATATATCTGTCTGGAAAATAAAAATAAAATTAATGCATGAAATATTCCCCTAAAAATACATTATAGCAACTACAGTAATGTTTCCACATATATTGTATATGGCAAAGTTTAAGTATACAGTACAGTAATACAAAGTATGGACACATTTATATAAGGGTTTTGACTATACGCGATCTCTTAACTTGCACGGGAAGTGATAAAACCAATTAAAGAGATGAGGGACAACTGTATAGAATTTTGCTGTATATGTTTCAACTATAAACAAATGAGTTATCGTACAGCTTAAGGCTGCATTATTAAGGTTGAAAACTATGGATTTTAGTTGGATCATACATACGTTAAATTTTTCCGTTCCAAAATGTAATGAATACTTGGTTGTGTATGCATATAACATCTGTGAGATGTTGGGAGATAGTGGTTAAATGTTTTCATCTATTTTCAGAGAATAAAAAAAAATCAAAGATGTTAACTACTTAAATGTGATATTTCATGTTACACATTGTAATAAACTTTTTTCCTCTTCAATACAATTTTTACAAGTAATTGTCGTTTTCTTTATCATAACAAAATAGGGAATTATACTGAGCCCTGGTGATGAGAGATATCCAAGACTGGTATTTTTTGAGTTTCACAGGTGAGGACAAGGGAGATATCCAAGACTTGTATTTTCTGCGTGTCACAGGTGAGGACAAGGGAGATTTCCAAGACTTGTATTTTCTGCGTGTCATAGGTGAGGACAAGGGAGATTTCCAAGACTTGTATTTTCTGCGTGTCATAGGTGAGGACAAGGGAGATTTCCAAGACTTGTATTTTCTGCGTGTCATAGGTGAGGACAAGGGAGATTTCCAAGACTTGTATTTTCTACGTGTCATAGGTGAGGACAAGGGAGTTTATATGGCTTGTATTTTCTGCCTTTCATGGATGAGGACAGGGGACAATTGTGCTATACAAATATCAACAATACTGATAGATATTGATTATATTTATCCCTCATTATGACATTGAAAATAAACTTGTTTGATATATCCAGCCTGCCTGCATTCAGTCTCAATTCAAATGGGGGACTAGAGTGATAGATTAAATGGCAAAAAAACAACAACAATAAATAAATAACTTGACATAATATAAAAAACAAAACGTGGATGCGGCACAGAAAACAAGTCAGATTCTTCTTAAATGGAACTGGAAAAAATTGCCTGTGATGTCAGTCTACACCCCTATTTGAATGAGGACTAACTGTTACACATAAAAGTGGCATCAATAAAATGTCATAATATATTATTTAGATATGACAAAGTATCCTTAAAAAATAATACTGAGATTTTCGAAATGAATGAGAAGCAGAATTTCAGAAGTATGCAACCAAAGTACATAACCAAACTACATTCACAATGAACAGACATTAATGAGCTTAAGAATACATGATTGTATAATAGAATATACAAGACATAAAATGAAAAAAAAATGCTAAATTTTTTTGGAGAAATTGAAGAAAGCCACTTGTCCATTGTCATTATTTTTACAGGTAATGGTTACATGTCTCTGATGAAAGGAAGAGACTAGGGACAGTGATAGCACTGGAGTCCGACTATATACCTACCATACATCCGAGACCCCAAGTGCCCTCACCAATCGCATGGACCCACTGTTCTCCAGGCAATGGCTGAAAAATCAGGTAGACCTATAGGAAAACACTGATTCCCAACTTAATTGCCCAATTTAATTGGTAACGACACGAGAGTGAAAGCTAATCCAACCACTTGCCAGGATCAAATTGGGGGCCAGTATATTACCAGCCCCAGTCGCTACCAGTGCATCACAATGTCTTTCTCAAATTAAGTAGGAATGGAAAAAGTAACAAAGAACAATAGGCTTTTCCTTCAATTTATCCTATAAATAAACAAATATTTGAACACACGATCCATCAAGAGATGGCAGAGGAAGTAATTAATATAAAGACTAAGCTGGTAACTACATACAATAAATGCTAAGTGAAAACACAAAAAAGTACAAAAATAAGTATATTCACCAAAACAGTTTACACTTGTAAAGTGTTAAAAGAAATGTTCCTTGGTGTAAATGTTACTTTAAAAACAATTATGAAAATTATTAAAATTATTCGTCATAAAAATGATCAAAGTAGCCTAGAGGATAAAATGCTCGACTCAGGAGTAAGACAGAACCGCGACTGAGCCCCCCATGGGGCGATAGGAAGGGCATCCAGCCTTAATTCGCCAGCCACGTTCTGTGTTCACCCTTCACAATGGGGACTAATTGTTACACAAAACGAGGATTATTCATAAAATATACATGCCCTTATAATAACAAATACATTAGGGAAAAATATTGGAGTAACAATGCTCTTCAGTAACAGGTCATGAATATGATCATTATATGACTGTTTAAATGCAAGAGGATTCCAAGCAACTCACCTTTGGGAAAAACAGTAACTGTTGGTAATGAAGGAAGAAAGACTAATATTCTCAGCAAGTCAAAAGAGTCAAAATGAAAGGAAAGGTAGGCGGGAACTGGTAATTATCCTCTGTGAACATTTTTTTCATGTTATTTCACAAATAAGGGCCCTTCGTGTCACGTGGCATTGGCGGCGACAACGATGATTTCAAGACTGAAGAAAGTGTAAACAGGAAAGAAAACACGTACAGAACCTTCCCTGACACACTAACTTTACAAGATTTATAATAGTCTCCTCTGTTCACTACTTTTTCCCTGCAGACAGAAACAGTTGTTTTTGTTTCAATGAATTTTCAACATTAATACTATTCTAGACATAACACTGATATACTACATACATCTGTAAGGGGGTTGCCGGAGTCAAAGCACATATATTCACCAGAATCCTCATCAGCTTATCACATGAGCTCCTTGGGAATAATGGGTCACCCCTATCCCCCCACGACGATGATTGGGTTGTCCAATGGGCAAGGGGCACATCTTTTGCTGTGAGGCCCAACATCCATAGCTGATCTAACCCTAATGTTTCATCACATGTTAGGCCCCCTAACTGCTTCATTTCATGAAAACCCAACATTGCTTCATCTCCCTGCAAACCCCCTTACTTCATCACTTGGAAAACCCCTTCATCTACTCATCTCAGTTTACAGCACTGAGTGTATGAGGGAAATTCTTTCGGCCACTGTCATCTATTCACAACCTCTCCACTGCCCCACTGACATATCACATGCACCCTAAACTCATTTCATCCTGAAGGTAGATAGATTACAAGAGGTAGAGAAGTCATGTACAAAGTTTAACTCTAGAAGGAAAGAATGAGGTACCATATCTAATGATTCCAAACTCATTTCAACCCGAAATGCATCCTAAACTCATGTCATCCAGAAGGTAGATAATTATGAGACGTGGAGAAGTCATGTAATGAGAGTGATTTCTGAAGTTTAACTGATATTGGAAAGAATTAGGAGCAATATTTATTGATTCTGAAGTTAATTTCCCTCACTCTAGATTACGCAAACATCTATATATATATTATAATAGTCTCAATATGTTAGATTTTCTGTTAAAATAACAATTTGTGAAACTGGTACAGACATAGGGAGGACAGCTTGCCCCAGTTAGTGTCAGATACAGAAATAAGTTTCCTTTAGATATGAAAAAGACGTATATGAGGGAGGGACATCAACAAAATCAGGTGTTTTAGCTAATTTTCCCATGAAGTGTGTATCATTATTGAAAAGTATACAAAGGTACAGAATCAAAAGCACAATGCCAGTATATTATATGCAGTGGCACTCGGTGTAAAATGGCACGTAATTACACCATAGTGCCTGTAAATTACATGATATGGCACTCAATGTGACAATAGCACTTAAATACAGCAAAGTGCCTGTAATATACATGAAATGGCATTCAGTGTGACAATGGCACATAATTAAAGCATGGTTCCTGTAAATTACACGAAATGGCACTCAAGTGTACAATGGCACGTACTTATACCAGAGCCAGTAAATTACATGAAATGACACTCAGTGTGACAATAGCACTTGAATAAGCATAGTGCCAGTATATTACATGAAACGGTATTTAGTATAATAATGGCATATAAAGCATAGCGACACTTAATTAATGAAATGGCACTCAGCGTGTAAAATGGCACGTAATTATAGCATTGTGCCACTAAATTAAATGAAATGGCACTCACATGTAGCCCCCTGGGCTTAAAATCTAGCTTCCTGAAGCACATAAAAGTGTTACAAAGACATATAAAAGCATTAAATTCACCACAATATCATATGTACGACAATTCATAAAAAACAAAAACAAAGGCAGTACATCATTGTTTATGTTGATGTCAAAAAGCATTATTAAATGTACTCAAAAAGGCGTCAATTTTTCCCACAGCCAAACTTTCCATCAAAGGCAAATTAAACAGACTCTAGCAATTTAAGAGACAAACAATCTGTCAAGCCTGACCAACAAACTTTGAGTATATTTACTTACATAGATACATTTCACTGGGGGATGGGGTACATCAGTGGCAGAGCACGCAAGCGAGGAGGCCACTAACATGGGTTCGAGCGCATTTTGGGACATTACGAAGGTCATACAGCTTTAATTCCCCAGTTCAAACAGGCCTGTCTCCACCCCCATTCAAATGAGGACTAATTGAGACATAAAATGACGTTACTACATATATACATATCACCAAACACACAAAAAGGTATTAAATTAGATGTCTAGAAACTTTTAATTATTCACCAACTTTTCATGAAACTTATATAGTATAAGCAAACAAGACAATGCTAAATATATGTAAGATTTCATATGTGATATGTTTTGATAACGGGTGTCTAGTAACTACTTATACAGTAGTATCTCGTGAAACTCATACCAAAATAAAACAAAGTCACTGCTGTAATGAACTTGCAGTCTAAAAGACAAAACATGTACAAGAATTTAAAAACATATTTGTCTACATATGCATGAATTTCTCATGAAACATACAAAAATTGGAACGTGGTCCTTACTCCAAGGAACTGCCGTCTGAAATGATTAAAATATATTAAAAGCCACAGGTAGAGCCCCGCATAGCAATACTCATTCTCCTTTCGTGAAGATTTGATGTCCTCAGGTTCAAACTCATCCTGAGTTTGTAGAGCCGTCGCTGATGAAGGTGTCCGTCCGTTGAAGCTCGGGTCCGGAAGGGCTGCGTGACATCCGCTTCTGGAGGACTTTCCCCCTCGGATACCTTCCTTCCGCGCCATCCAAGCATCAGCGACATCCAACGGCTCTCCGGAGGAGAATCTGTTAAAAGAATGGATGTTTTCATTGCTAAAAATAAAAGAAGAAACTCATATGTACATACAGTATTCACCTCTTGACTCTGGAACTCTCTCCCTACTTGTCTTCCCTAACTCCTATGACCTTTCTTCTTTCAAAAAGCTGATCTATCGTCATCTCAAGGCCTAATTCTGCCATATATCTAGGTCTTCATTACTTTGACTATTCCTCCAGAATGTTTTTATTGGTTATCATTCTCTTATTTCTGCCTTGCCCTTAAGCTGCTATTTTTTCCTTTTCAAGTTTTTTTTATTTTGGTGCCTTCCTCACATGAGAAAAAATTGTTCTTTTTTAGTTTAAGAATAGTTGACGCTTGGAATTCGCTAAGCGAGAGGTAATTAATGCTAACTCAATTCAGAGTTTTGAGGACAAATAAGATAATTATCACCGAGTATAAAAATGGTACCAACCAGGAGACAGGGAGTTACGAACGTAGGGCTTCAACCCGTATGAATATTAGGTAATTACATCTAGGTAATGACAATTAGGCAATTACAACAGTACACTACAATAATGAAAAATAAAATGAAATCGAAAGACTAACTCATGAGAAAAAGCTAATAATTACAGCACAATATACTTGCCTTACATAATAATTCATTATGAAAACTCTTGTACTCTGTGAAAAGTTGTAAAAATCACGTAACGCTTGAATTTGCCACATGGCTACGAACAGAAAACATTGGCTCATTCTGAGGGTGGACAACGACAGTGTGACTGGGGAAGTAAGGCTGGATTCCCCTCCTAATGTTCCACAGTGGGAATGATCGCAAGTCTGTCAACCCAAAAAGTCGAGTACTCTAACCACTCGGCTACCGTGGTCACAGAAACCAATATATCAGAATATCGTTTGCTATTTTGTGTCACTGTTAATCCCCAATCGAATGGGGGTGGAGAAACACAGGTTGGAACTGGGGAATCAAAGCTGGATGCCCTTTCTAACTAACAGATCATAATGCTGTCGTTGTTTGCCATATTATGTCACTATTACTCCCATTCGAATGAAGGTGGATACCGACAGGTTGGAGGTGGGGTATTAAGGCTGAATGGCCTTTCCAACGCCCAATGGTGCACTCAAACACATGTTGGTCACTTCCAGAGTTGACAGCTCTAACCACTGTACTACCGAAGGCAAAAAGTGTCACAATAATATAAAGTTTCCTGGCATATACAAACTTACCGTTTTTCCAAAAATTAATAAATAAAATAAAAGTACTTCCAAGAACGTACAAATAAGAAAGCTAATCTGTTCCAAAGAACATACGAAACACAAAATTATGTATTCCACATATAGAAGACAGAAAACATGTGTTCCAAAGAACTTATGGAACACAAAGTGTATTCTGCATATAAAAAATAATTAGAAAACTAAAGTGTTCCAAAGAACATAAATACACAAAGTGATGTATATGTATTCTACACACAGAACAGAGAATTGGAGTTAATGGTTAAAGGACTTTAAAGAATGGCAGAGGCAATGGACAATTATAGCACAGAGCCCAACTATGTATCTAGCATAGAAACTGGGTCCATGCCCCTTCGCCTCTCACGTGGACCCAGTGATCTCCATGCAATGGCTGCATTCTTAGGATGACCCATAGGAAATCACCAACCCCCAATTAAATTGTCTGATTAATCGGCATTACCTGAGACAGTGAAAGATAATCAAACCCCAGGCCAGGATCAAACCTTGGGCTGATATACTACCAGCCCCAAATGCTACCACTGCACCTCACCTTCCTCTCACAAATGTGACACCGAGACTACAAAACATGAAACAAAATAAACAGATATACAAACAAACAAAACAGACAAATGACAATAAGGGGAAAATGCAATGCCAATGACAGAAAAAAACGACCTTGAGAGGTTTCTATTTCTCTCTCTGTAAACACGAAGCCAATGCAATGAAAGAGAAAAAAAAAACTTTCATTCAGACTCTCGACAGACCAGATATGAAAAAGAAGAAATAATTTTATGATAGATTCTTAAGGGCTTCTCTATACAGTATTTCAAGGGCTTTGTAGAGCAAAGAGCAATAAAAAAACATTATAGTTGTATTTCTTGAGGGTGATGTGATCGGTTTTATGCCAGAGATTCCATTTTCTACTAAGAGCTACGACGGTGCCTTCTTGCGAAGAACTTTGGTTTTGACAGGTGCGATCGTTACCCTTATGAATCATAGTCGCGAATGCTACCACTTTGACACGGTGACCACTGTGCCTTTATGAGGGTACAAAAGAGAATTGCAGGGGAATACGGTACTGCCATGGTTAGATTACTCGACTCGAAAAGTACCAAACCCATGTTCAAGCCCAATACAGGGCATTTGGAAAGACAACCAGCCTTAATGTTCCACCTCCAACCTACATCCACCCCCAAAAAGGGGATTAATATCGACACACAAAATGGCATACAAAAACAATGACGGAGAATCACAGATAAAAGTATAAGAGAGGGCTTTATGCTTATGCAGATATATTGAATGGCCGCAACAACCCTTGCAAGGGGAGTGGTCGAGTCAAAGCACACACCAGTAGAAAATCGCAAAATATAAGTAACAAAAAGGATATGCGGTTATGCAATGTATAAATGCATACATACATACACAATGGCCGTTTTTCTACTTGTATGGGGGATGGCCAAGTCAAAGAATACACATGCACCTGAAGCTAACATACTCCTCTTAGCTTCTTGGGGATATAAAGGGGTGAATTATGAAAGTACATCACACTTAAGAACATTACAGAAAATATAACGATGCAATTATCCTTTTGCCTACCTGATAAAGAGAGGTCTTTATTGTGACTAAGCTATTTAGAATCACATACAAAGGTCACTGGAATATACTACAGCAATATTAAAGTTAAACAGCAAAAGTTCTCGTGAGATGATGGGGACTTTGACCTCATCTTATTCCGTGGCAAAAGAGTGCAATTTCCATTAGGTCACAGGACCTGTGACTTGATGGGCAGAATGTTCCTTTGCCACACCAAAGGATGATTTTGAAACCATTGTATTCCATGGCAAAAGAGTGAAATTGCCACCAAGTCACATGTCTTGTGCCTTGATAAGCTACAGGCTTCTTTATCATACCAAATGAACGACTTTGAACCCACTTTATTTCATGACAAAAGAATGAATTCCCACATACTGACAGGTCCTATGATTTGATGGGCAGAACATTTCTTTGACACACCAATGGACGACTTTAAACCCATCTAATTTCGTGGCAAAAGAGTGAAATATCCACTAAGTCACAGATCCTATGACTTGATGAGCTGAAGGCTCCTCTGTCATACCAAATGGACGACTCTGAACCCATCTTCTTCCATGGCAAAAGACATATTTCCACTCAGAGACAGGTCTTATGATCTGACGTTGTGAAGGCTCATTTGCCATAACAAAGGCCGACTTTGAACCTATTTACTTCCATGGCAAGAGTAAAATCTCCACTTAGAGAGAGGTTCTGTGACTTGAGTTGAAGGCTTCTGCCATTTGATGGGCAGAACATTTCTTTGACACACCAATGGACGACTTTAAACCCATCTAATTTCGTGGCAAAAGAGTGAAATATCCACTAAGTCACAGATCCTGTGACTTGATGAGCTGAAGGCTCCTCTGTCATACCAAATGGACGACTCTGAACCCATCTTCTTCCATGGCAAAAGACATATTTCCACTCAGAGACAGGTCTTATGATCTGACGTTGTGAAGGCTCATTTGCCATAACAAAGGCCGACTTTGAACCTATTTACTTCCATGGCAAGAGTAAAATCTCCACTTAGAGAGAGGTTCTGTGACTTGAGTTGAAGGCTTCTGCCATGTCAAAGGCCGACTTTGAACCCATCTTATTCCGTGGCAAAAGAGTAATACTTCCACTAGGGCACAGGTCTTATGATTTGAAGGGCTGAAGGCTCTTTTGCCATACCAGAGGCCGACATTGAACTCATTTTATGCCATGGCAAGAGTAAAATTTCAACCGCGGAAAAAAAAAAGTGAAATATCCACTTAGTCACGCTGTAGACGTGGAAAGGCTACTTTGCCAAGCAAAGAACGACTTTGAACACATTTTATGCCATAGCAAGAGTAAAATAGCTACAAAGTCACAGATCCTGTGCCTTGATGGGCAGAAGGTTCCTGTCAAACCAAAGAATGACTTTGAACCCATCTTATTTCATGAAAAAGGTCTGTAACATCCTTAGATATTAAATCTATACTAATACGTAGCAAGGTAGAGATCATACCAAAAAATACCCTCATTCTTCAGTTACATGGATCCTTAGGAATCTTGAATGGGTAAGTAATTATCTTGCAGTAAGAACAGTCCAGAAGGTAAGATAATACCTTCATTAACAGGTAAACAAACAGAGAAAGTACCTCTAACTTTTAAAGTTTACTTGGAAATGACAGGTTATTGTTTTTTGTCATGACTGGTCTGTCAGTCATATAGATAACAAGATTATCTTTACTACAAAAGGGAGTACATGAATGTGAGTAGATTAATATACTCTTAAGTGCTAAGAGAGTTTCCCTTTCGTAGTCAACATAATCGTATATACAACATTCACATATTCTCGCAAAACACGTGTTTACCCCTAAATATCAATATACAAAAATAATTAGCATTACATAAAAAAAAAAACACACAAATATACTCACACGTATCATGCCATTTAACGACACAAAATAAGCGGATAATTTGCCACATCGTCCATACAAAGCCATCTCAAAAAAGATCACAGCTAACACTTTTTTCCCACTTCCTCACAGTTTTATTATTATTCTACATATTACTGAAAGATTCTCATACAGGTTTCTAGATGAACGATCTAAGTATGCAACAGCTAGAGTTGTTTGTATGTCTGCCTGTCATTGTGTATGTATGTATGTATGTATGTATGTATACATTAGTATGTATGTATGCATATATGCTTCTGAATGATGAAAACAAAGGGCATTTCCTCCACAAATTAAAAAAAGTCTTACTATTTTAATACTAATTTCAAACAACTTTATACTGTGGAGAGTGCAATTATTATGCCCTCAAACAACTGAAATCTGGACAGAAGAAAGTAAGTTAATCTAATAACCTATACATGGATATAATTACCTCCCGTATACTCTAACCTCCCATGTACTCTAAACTACCTGTATACTCTAAACCTCACAAGAACTTTAAATCACGTTCAGATTACTGTACTGTAGTTAACCTTTGCCTAATACAATTCACATTCTATGTAAAAATAAATAGTAAAATATTTTATATACAGTAATGAAATTTCTACTGTACACTGTGGAGAAGTGGAAAAAAGTTAAACAAAGGCATTCTGAAGGCACAAATGAAAGGCAGCAAGCAAAGTGAAGACATCTAGACGAACTCAACAGAAGTCAAGCTCGGACACACGGGGTGGGTGCGGGAGCGAACGGACAGCCTTCGTGCGACACGAGCGGAGTATGTCCTAGGGAATGAAGGTGAGCCTGCAAAATAGTTACATTAGTGCAATACTACGCTGTGAATGTTATGTGGGGACCACAGCTGCAGAGTGGTTCGAATCCTCAATTCAGGAGTTTAGTCTCGAGATCGAGCCACTTGAGTGGTTAGAAAACTCGACGCAGGACTTGCAAGACCCGTGCTTGAGCTCACCACAGAGCGTTAAGGAAGGGCATCCACTCATAATGGGGATTCGTTGCAACACAGAAAACATAAACACAATGTGTACGAGAAGTAAGTCCCAATTAAGAATAAAGGTTTATACTTAAAAATTCACACATTGGGTGAAACACTATATAATAAAGTTTAAACTTTAAAATTTGCTGGGTTTAGCCCTCCTATCAGAGGCAAAAAGCAGAGAAAAATTAGAAAGTATCGTTTCATGAGGCACAGGTGGTCTCAACTGGAATGAGGGTGGACACAGACATCTTGGAGCTAGAGGAGTAAGGCTGAAAGTACTTTCTGACACCCTGCAGCTGGATCGAACCTGCGCAAGTTGCTTTCTGACATATGCACTCTAGCACAGTGCTACTTATTCAAGGACCTTTTTTCATGAACTAACTAATGTGTCCTAATTGGTCTCCACTGGAAAAAGGGTGTTAAAAGACGTGTCAGCTCTGGGGGATTATGGCTGGATGCCCTTCTTAACACACCGTAATGAGATCGAACCTGAGTTAATTGCTTCCTGACTCAAGCCTTCTACCATAGCCCCTTATTCAAGGACTAAAAACAATGTCTGTTTTATAAAATATGAAAGGTGAGTGTTACAAGTGCAACACAACAGATCAAATGTTACAAACAAAGCCAATTGTATTAATTAAACAATAAAAAAAATCTAAAAGTAACATATGAGAACAATACATTAGCTTTTCAGCAAATGCCGTGCACATTAAATAAAGAAGCAGAATTATTAAAAAAAAAAAAATCTTTGATAACAAATTAAAAAAATTTTTATCTGGAAACAGCCCAGCTATAAATAATTGACATATAAAAGAATATAAAAAGATAAATAAGGAGTACAGTCAACTAAATTAGATATCATACAAAGTACAATGATATGTCACACAAATGCAAAAAAAAAAAATATTTCAGAATATATATTAAAAACTATTCTTTTACCATCATCAAAGAACTGATATAATAAAACATAAAACAACAACAGATATTCCAAACATTTAACATAAAATATATCTGCAATTTCAAGTGTCACTTGTAATCCCCACCATGGGGGTAAGCAGACAAGCTGGAGATGGGGAATTAAGGCTGGATACCCTTCCTAACACCCTGCCATGGGCTTGTTTGTGGGTTTGTCACCTCGCGAGTTGAGTGATCTAACCACTGCAATACTGCGGACCCAGAGGATAGAACTACAGTACATAATATTAACACCTGTAATGCTTTCCCATCTTTCCATCGTATCATATCCATTATCATTATACCTAATATTCAATAGAATATTTCAAGCCTCTTATACAGTATTCTGATTTGCATTTGTTTTTGTAGGGTTATTTTATGGTGACTACGTTTACAGAGTGGTTCAAACCCTTGACTCAGGAATCCATAACAATAACACATAAGAACACATATAAGAAATCGTAAAATAGAGTATGGATGACTACTTAAACAGCATAAAATAATCGGGGATGAGAAGGGTGTTATAGGAAAAATAGAAATACCCCCAAAATTCTTCATTCTTTTTTCATAAATAATTTGTAATAAGAGCACTGTGATCAGTTGTACGTCACAGACTCCCTTCTCTAATAAGGGTGCCTTCTTGAGAAGGACTTTGGTTTTGGCAGGTATGATCATTATCTTGAGTGAATGCCCTATCTGACCTCAGACCGTGGTGGGCCATGATCCCTCAACCAAACGGCACAGAGTCGTGAGTGGTACCACTTTACCACAGTGACCCAGTACACGGGCACTTTCTAGGCTAAAGTAACGCTTATTGTGTACTTTCACACAAACGGTAAGGAAAATATATTATGAAATTTACTATATTAGGTTAGGTAAGGTTAAGGTATTTCACCCCTAGTTTAGAAATGAGATAAGTGAAATTATTGTTTTTAAATTGTTTTCACACCAACATTAAAATGTGGTCGTCGTGGAGCATCGGTAATGCTCGCAACTTTGATTCATCAGTACAAGGGTTCGTGGCCCACCACGATCTGAGGTTGGAAAGGGCATTCACTCAGGGCAACGATCACACTTGCCAAAACAAAAGTTCTTCACAGGAAGACACCGTGGTAGCCCTTGGTAGAAAACATAGTTTGTGACATAAAACCAATCACGTCACTTACAAAAAAAATCTCAATATTTACTAATCAATTACCTAAATCATTATTATTTAAATGCTTTGGATATTTTCCAATTAGTATTTTCATATCATTCGTTGTGGGGAGATTTCTGAAGACTTGCCTAACCTAATCAAATCAACCTAACACCACAACCAAAGCTGACCTGGCATTGGAAAGACATTGTAAAAACCCAACCTAACCTTGCTTACTTAGCAGATAAATAACTAGAGTATAATGCACGCATATGGGTGCTCCCTAACCTGAAAAAAATTACCTAACCTAACCTGAGTAATGCTTATGGATACGCAATGCCCTTTCATTAGGTCAAATTAGGTAAATGTAACTTTTTTATATGTCAATATACTTCCCCGTGATGAATGGACACAGCTTGGATCTCGGGAATTAAGGCTACATGACCTTCTTAACGCTCTACGGTAAGGTCGAAAACGGGTCTGCCAGCTCCCAGGTCGAGTACTACAAAAATGTTCACTTATTTAACCCATCTAAAACGTTTAAACAGAAGGCGCTCATGATTTTCTTCGGGCTATGACTATTATCTCTGCATTTATAAACGTTATCTGGAATTTATTAACGTTTATTTTATGTAGAAATCACGTTTCGCACTCCAAGAGTCAGCCATAATTCCTTCCTTCTCCACGGTATTCCGTATGGTAAATAAAATTCAATGTTGCCAACCCCGAAAAAGACCATTGAAATCATACCTTTTATTTTTTTATTTTTCTTGTTGATCTGGACTGATTTGGTCCATGTGTCTGTGTATATAAATGAGTTATTTTGGGAAATTTCTTCATATAAAAAATAATATATATATATATATATATATATATATATATATATATATATATATATATATATATATATATATATATATATATATATATATATATATATATATATATATATATATATATATATATATATATATATATATATATATATATATATATATATATATATATATATATATATATATATATATATATATATATATATATATATATATATATATATATATATATATATATATATATATATATATATATATATATGGGTCATGCTATGAAACTAAAAAAAAAAAAAATGTTGAAGGCGAGATACTTAGCCTTTGAGTGAGCAACACAACTGGACTTGTTTTTATTTGAGAATTTAGCCCTTGATATGTGGGCTTTTATACATTATTTTAGCCTCTTTAGGACCATATAATATGCGTTCTTTCATTCTTAGGGATTTTTTTTTATCACTATCGGTTTTTTATGTGCCTAAGGTTTCCAAAATAACGATAGAGATGTAGGTCTCTCATGATAAAACATACAGAAGAAGAACATTAAAAACTGGTAACATGTCAGCCCGTTTGGGGGACATTTAACCAAATTTTTCGAGACTTTTTCAACATAGCATACCAAATTACATTTACACTTGCTTATTGAAAACTGCATAAATTAAGTACAAATAAAGACAAAACAATTTATTCAAAATCCACTTACCAGGTACACTAACAGGGTGCTGTGAGGTTTTACTACCGTCCCGGGGCAAGTCATGTAGATCAGAGGATGCTCTCCTGAGTTTAGGTGTTTTTACTAACTCACGCCAGTGTCTAACTACGTCTCCAAAGACACGCCATACCTATAGGAGGGACAAGAGAAAAAAAAATATTGTATGTAAAATTTTTCAGTGTCTGGTCATGTTTCCAGAGGCACACCACACCTGTTAACTGAAACTATACAGTAAAAGTTTTCAGTGTCTGGTCATGTTTCCAGAGGCACACCACACCTGTTAACTGAAACTATACAGTAAAAATTTCCAGTGTCTGGTCATGTTTCCAGAGGCACACCACACCTGTTAACTGAAACTATACAGTAAAAAAAATTTAGTGTCTGGTTATGTTTCCAGAGGCACACCACTCCTGTTAACTGAAAATTTATATTAAGTTAAAACAAAATTGTATACCAGACAGAAACTACTCCTGTAAGAGGGGTAAAATCAGTGAGAAGAGAAAAATTAAATTACTTTGTCAATGTCTAAAAACATCTCCAAAGACACCTGAACGTAAACTAGGGGAGATTAGTCAATGAAAAAATAAAAAAAAATACATTAAAAAATGGGAAAACATGAGAATCAACAGGAGGATATAAAGGGATTGTGATATAAATCCAGACTAATTGACAAAAATAATATAAAAATATCTCTGAAAACAAAGGTAACTTATTTTGTAAAGGTTATTCTGCCAAATAACAGAAAAATAGTAAATGAAACATATTCTTGAAAAAAAGTAATTCTTAATAAGAAGTAACAAGTCATGAGAGAGAGAGAGAGAGAGAGAGAGAGAGAGAGAGAGAGAGAGAGAGAGAGAGAGAGAGAGAGAGAGAGAGAGAGAGAGAGAGAGAGAGAGAGAGAGAGAGAAGCACTACAAACAAGATATATTTGTTTATTTCCTTGTTTACTCTTTAGAGAGCAAATATACTAACGTTTGCCTCTTTCTACTGGACTGTGGTTCAGTGGTAGAGCACATACCTCGGGAAGAGCCGAACCTAACAACATAGGTTCGATTCCTAATGAAGAGCATTCGGGATGGTATCCAGACTTATTCCCCAGGCTCTAACCAGGTTTGTGCCCACCCCCATTCATGGAGGACTAATTTTGACATATAAATGAGAAAAAAACAATTAAAATTTATATGTGTATGTAGTAAAACATATACATAAACGTTTTTAATTTAGATAAGCAACGTTTTATGTGTCACAATTAGATAAGCAACGTTTTATGTGTCACAATTAGATAAGCAACGTTTTATATGTCACAATTAGTCCCCATTCAAATGGGGGTGGATTGAGACATATTGGAGTGGGGGGATCGCTTCTCAACTCACGGACTCTAGCACTGTCCCTACCCCAGCCCCTTCAGACATACACAGACATCTTAATTCTCTTAAAATGGCTGAAAAAGACATATTAACCTCGTCAATGCTCTCTCTCACAGATATTTCATGAAAGCCCAGACACCCTATGTCTTGGCTCCGTTTAAGTCCTTCTTCAGTAGACACCATCCTGTCTCCACCTTGGTCCTTCTTATTAGCCACCAGGACGACAGGGACTTCCCATATCCCTTCCTGAAGGTAAAGAAGAAGAAAAAGATATTGAGTTTTGGTATCACTGTGCTGCTGCAACTACTACTACTACTACTAC
Organism: Halocaridina rubra; assembly: GCA_037179515.1. Classification (NCBI taxonomy): domain Eukaryota; kingdom Metazoa; phylum Arthropoda; class Malacostraca; order Decapoda; family Atyidae; genus Halocaridina; species Halocaridina rubra. The sequence goes on along the minus strand of JAXCGZ010013419.1, from coordinate 17,138 downwards.
TACTAATAATAATAATAATAATAATAATAATAATAATAATAATAATAATAATAATAATAATAATAATAATAATAATAATAATAATAATAATAATAATAATAATAATAATAATAATAATAATAATAATAATAATCATTATTATTATTATTATTATTATTATTATTATTATTATTATTATTATTATTATTATTATTATCATTAATATTATAATCATTATTACTACTACTACTACTACTACTACTACTACTACTACTACTAATAATAATAATAATAATAATAATAATAATAATAATAATAATAATAATAATAATAATAATAATGAAGGTGATGATGATGATAATAATAATAAAAATAATAATAGTAATAATAATAATAATAATAATAATAATAATAATAATAATAATAATAATAATAATAATAATAATAATAATAATAAAAATAATAATTATTATTATTATTATTATTATTATTATTATTATTATTATTATTATTATTATTATCACCATCTTCATCATCATCATTATAATAATAATAATAATGATAATAATAATAATAATAATAATAATAATAATAATAGTAATAATAATAATAATAATAATAATAATAATAATAATAATAATAATAATATATGTCTATATATCTATGAAATCAATCAATCTCTCTATCTATCTTTCGCATTAAAGATTAATATCAAGGATTGCATGTAAAGAATTGAGTAATATCTCCTCCTGCTCTTCCTCCTTCCTCCTCCTTCTTCTTTCTTTTGCATTTCATACTTCTACTCCGCCTCTTCTCCTTCTTCCTCCTCCTCCTCCTCCTCCTCCTCCTCCTCTTTATTCTCTTTTTTCTTCTTCTTTATTATCACACTCCTTCTCCTCCTCCTCTTTCTCCTAATTCTTTCTTCTTCCTCCTCCTCCTCTTCCTCCTCCTCCTTTTCCTCTTCCTTTTGCTTTTCATACTTCTCCTCCGCCTCTTCTTCCTCCTCCATCTCCTCCTCCTCCTTATTCTCTTTCTTCTTCTTCTTCTTCTTCTTCTTCTTCTTCTTCTTCTTCTTCTTCTTCTTCTTCTTCTTCTTCTTCTTCTTCTTCTCCTCCTCCTCCTCCTCCTCCTCCTCCTCTTCCTCCCCTAGAACTAATTATTAAACTCATCAGCAGAATTCCTTTGCTAATTACACCTAATTAGATGACAAAACTATGAGTCAAAAGTTTTCAGTTTTTCTTACTTGAAATTCGTCCTCATTGTGTTTGTCTGACTGTGTCTGTATTATTAAGTCTGTCTGTGTTTGTTTGTGCGTCTGTTTAAATTATTCCTGTCTGTTGGTCTGCATATTTGATTATCTGTATAAGTTTGTGTCTTTGTTCTTTTCTTTATTTGCTTATGACTGTGTGTTTTTATGTTTATTTGTCGATCGTTGTCTGTTTATATGTTTGTCTGCATATATCTGCATACAGACACACATACACGCGCGCGAACGCGCCCACACACACATACACAAACACATACACGCACATTGTTAATGTGCAAGAAATGAAACTGACCAGGAGACGGGGAGTTACGAGCATGAGGCTCTTCAACGTAAGCACAATTAGGCAAATAACATTAGGTAATGCAAACATACATACACACACACACACGCGCGCGCGCGCGCGAGCGCGCTTGATCTAGTGTTCACAGTTAACGTGTTGGATATTGAAAAAATTGAGTATGAAACACCAATTATAAAGAGTGACCACTGTGTGTTGTTGATGGAGTGATTACCTAATTGTGTTTAAGGGAAAGAGATGTTCTGCCTGAGAGTAGAGGCACTGAGGACATGAGGAGGAACTATCCAAAAGGAGATTACATCAATATGAATGATCATTTTGCAGTTATTGACTGGAGGACCTTATTTACCAACAAATATGTACCAGAAATGCACGACATCATTTGCGAGATATATGGGAAGATAGTAGATTGCTGCATACTGTCACCAAAGTAGGTGTAATTCATGCCAGAGAGAAATGGTTCGATAATGAGTGTAAAAGAGCTAAGGAGTGGAGAGACAAATGCTGGAAAAGGTATAGGAGGAGAAAAAACATAAATGCCTGGCAAACCTACAAAAGAGCAAGAAATGACTACTTAAGTAAAAGAAGAGAGACTATAAAAGGGACATCACCAGAAAGGCTAAAGAAAATCCCAAACTTTTCCACAGCTTTATCGGAGGAAAACTGAAGGTAAAAGAACAGGTTTTAAAGCTTAAGAGAGTAGATGGAAGCATCACTGAGACGGATGAAGAGATCTGCAAAGAACTGAACAAGGAATTTCAGTCAGCATTTACAGTAGAAAATACACCCACCCCCTCAGATTTCAGAGATAGAAGCTCATGGGCCAGTATTAGAGAACATCAACCTGATGATATATCCCCTCATGTACTTAGAAAATGCGCAAATTCAATATCAGCGACACTAAGTATCATATTTAATAAAATCACTGGAGTCAGGGGAGATTCCGAGATGCTGGACACAAGCAAACGTGATACCTATCTTCAAAAAGGTAAAGAGGGATACGGCTTTAAACTATAGACCTGTTTCCTTGACCAGCATAGTTTGCAAAGTTATGGAGAAACTACTAAGGAAACATATCTCTCTTCACCTGGAATCCTTCAACTTTTTGTCAGTGAGACAACATGGCTCCAGAGAAGGTAGTTCAACAGTAACAAACTTATTCGAATTTTATGATGAGGTAAGCCGATTCTTACAGGAAAGAGAGGGCTGGGTAGATTGCATATTCCTAGACTTCCAGAAAGCATTTGACACTGTCCCACACGGGAGACTTATTAGGAAGCTTCAAGCAATAGCTAGAATAGGTGGAAATGTCTTGGAATGGATAAAAACTTACTTGAAAGAAAGGAAACAGAGGGTCAGAGTAAGACACTCAGTGTCTGAATGAAGAGTTAGTAGTGGACTTCCAATATATGTAAATGACCTACCAAAGTCTGTAAATTCATTCATGAATATGTTTGCAGATGATGCAGAGATTGTGAAGAAAGTAGGAAACGAGAACAATGGTAGAAAACTTCAGGGAGATCTAACTGTCTGCATGAGTGGTCAGAAAAGTGGCTAATGAAATTAAATACTTCAAAAAGTAAGGTAATGAGAATGGGTACAAGTGCAAGAAGGCCCAAGCTTGACTACTCGGTGGCTGGAGTACAACTTCAAGAGACAATAAATGAAAGAGATCTAGGAGTAAACATACTGGCAGATTTGTCTCCAGAAATAGATATAAATGGCATAGTAAGGGCAGCATATGCTTTCTTAGAAAATGTAAGGGTAGACTTCAGGCACACTGACAAGGAAATGTTCAGAAATATTTATGTAACCTATGTGAGGCCAAAACTTGAATATGCAGCCCCCTTTAGGAATCCGCACTTGAAAAAGCACGTAGTTAAACTGGAAAGAGTTCAAAGACATACCACGAAACTGGTGCCAGAAATACGCAATCTCAGTTATGAGGAGAGGCTGAGGGAATTAGACTTACCATCACTCGAAGCTAGAAGATTGAAAGGGGATATGGTGACAGTTTTTATCTTCATGGTTATGACAGAGTGAATAGGGATCGATATTTTGATATGACTGGCTCTAGAACTAGAGGTCACAGTTTGAAACTTCGTAAGAAAACTTCTTTGCAGGATGTAAGGAAGTACTTTTTTAGTGTAAGATAATTGGAATTTGCTAAGCGAGGAGGTACTTAATGCTAACTTAATCCATAGTTTTAAGGACAAGTATGATAAGTATCACTAAGTACAAAATGGAACCGATCAGGAGACGGGAAGTTACGAGCTTTAGGCTCTTTCCCGTAAGCACAATTATGTAATTGCAATGACAGACAGACACACATACATACACACATACATACATACATACATACATACATACATACATACATACATACATACATACATACATACATACATACATACATACATACATATATATATATATATATATATATATATATATATATATATATATATATATATATATATATATATATATATATATATATATATATATATATATATATATATATCACTCGCAAGCACGCAAAAAACTTACCTTTGACGTGGGGCTGGTAATCTTCTTCTTCCTCTTGTTATAATTAATCAGGAACTTGAGTCTGTTGCAATCATCGAAGCTACATTTGTCCGTCACAGAATACATTAGGATGAAAACATCTGCCCAGCGTATGTTAGCTTCTAGACGGACGCTGTCGCTTTCCTGAAAATAATAGACATAGTAGTAGTAGTAGTAGTAGTAGTAGTAGTAGTAGTAGTAGTAGTAGTAGTAGTAGTAGTAGTAGTAGCAAACAATTTTAGAATTTAATAGATTGAATTATATCACTACTACTACTACTACTACTACTACTACTACTACTAATAATAATAATAATAATAATAATAATAATAATAATAATAATAATAATAATAATAATAATAATAATAATAATAATAATAATAATAACATACATACACACACATACATACATACATGCCAGAAATACGCAATCTCAGTTATGATGAGAGGCTGAGGGAATTAGCCTTAACATCACTCGAAGCTAGAAGAGTGAGGGGGGATATGGTGACAGTCTTTAAATTCCTTC
>JAXCGZ010013419.1:5000-7500 GCA_037179515.1 Halocaridina rubra | reverse complement strand
ATATATATATATATATATATATATATATATGTGTGTGTGTGTGTGTGTGTGTGTGTGTGTGTGTGATTACCTAATTGTGATTACCTAATTGTGTTTACGGGAAAGAGCCCAAAGCTCGTATCTTCCCGTCTCCTGATCGGTTCCATTTTTAGACTTAGTGATACTTTTCATACCTGTCTTTAAAACTATGGATTGAGATAGCATTAACTACCTCCTCGCTTAGCGAATTCCAATTATCAACTACTCTTACACTGAAAAAGTATTTCCTTACATCCTGCAAACAAGTTTTCTTACGAAGCTTCAAACTATGACCTCTAGTTCTAGAGCCAGCCATATCGAAATATCGATCCCTATCCACTCTATCATAACCATGAAGGAATTTAAAGACTGTCACCATATCCCCCCTTACTCTTCTAGCTTCGAGTGATGGCAAGTCTAATTCCCTCAGCCTCTCATCATAACCGAGATTGCGTATTTCTGGCACCAGTTTCGTGGCATGTCTTTGAACTTTTTCAAGCTTAACTGTGTGCTTTTTCAAGTGCGGATTCCAAAAGGGGGCTGCATATTCGAGTTTTGGCCTCACATAGGTTACATAAATATTTCTGAACATTTCCTTGTCCATGTGCCTGAAGGCTACCCTTACATTTGATAAGAATGCATATGCTGCCCTTACTACGCCATTTATATGTATTTCTGGAGACAAATCTGCCAGTATGTTTACTCCTAGATCTCTCTCATTTTCTGTCTCTTGAAGTTGTACTCCAGCCACCGAGTAGTCAAGCTTGGGCCTTCTTGCACTTGTACCCATTCTCATTACCTTACATTTTGAGGTATTGAATTTCATTAGCCACTTTTCTGACCACTCATGCAGATTATTTAGATCCTCCTGAAGTTCTCTACCATTGTTCTCGTTTTTTACTTTCTTCACAATCTTTGCATCATCTGCAAACATATTCATGAATGAATTTACAGACTCTGGTAGGTCATTTACATATACAAGGAACAAAAGTGGCCCTAAAACTGAACCCTGTGGAACTCCACTACTAACTCTTCTCCATTCAGACACTGAGTGTCTTACTCTAACCCTCTGTTCCCTTCCTTCTAAGTAAGTTTTTATCCATTCCAAGACATTTCCACCTATTCTAGCCATTGATTGCAGCTTCCTAATAAGTCTCCCATGTGGAACAGTGTCAAACGCTTTCTGGAAGTCTAGGAATATGCAATCTGCCCAGCCCTCTCTTTCCTGTAAGATTTGGCTTACCTCATCATAAAATTCTAATAAGTTTGTTACTGTTGATCTTCCTTCTCTGAAGCCATGTTGCCTCACTGACAAAAAGTTGAAGGATTCCAAGTGAAGAGAGATATGTTTCCTTAGTAGTTTCTCCATAAGTTTGCAAACTATGCTGGTCAAGGAAACTGGTCTATAGTTCAGAGCCGTATCCCTCCTTCCCTTTTTGAAGATAGGTATCACATTTGCTTGTTTCCAGCATCTTGGAATCTCCCCCGACTCCAGTGACTCCTTAAATATGATACTTAGTGCCACTGATATTGTGTTTGCGCATTTTTTAAGCACATGAGGGGATATGTCATCAGGACCTGTAGCTTTATGAACATCTAAATCCATCAGCGCTTTGCATACCTCTGTGGCTGTAAGGTTGATGTTCTCTAATACCGGCCCTTGAGCTTCTATCACTGCAATCTGAGGGGGTGGGGTATTTTCTACTGTAAATACTGACTGAAACTCCTTGTTCAATTCTTTGCAGATCTCTTCGTCCGTCTCAGTGATGCTTCCATCCGCTCTCTTTAGCCTTAAAACCTGTTCTTTTACCTTCAGTTTTCCTCTGATAAAGCTGTGGAAAAGCTTGGGATTTTCTTTAGCCTTCCTGGTGATGTCCCTCTCATAATCTCTCTCTGCCTCTCTCCTTTTACTTAGGTAGTCATTTCTTGCTCTTTTGTAGGTTTGCCAGGCATTTATGTTTTTTCTCCTCCTATACCTTTTCCAGCATTTGTCTCTCCACTCCTTAGCTCTTTTACACCCATTATCGAACCATTTCTCTCTGGCATGAATTACACCTACTTTGGTGACAGGTATGCAGCAATCTACTATCTTCCCATATTTCTCACAAAAGATGTCATACATTTCTTGTACAGATTTGTTGTAAAATAAGGTTCTCCAGTCAATAACAGCAAAAAGCTCATTCATTTTGATGTAATCTCCTTTCGGATAGTTCCTCCTCATGTCCTCAGTGCCTCTACTCTCAGGAAGAATGTCTTCAATGATATACTCCATCAACAACACACAGTGGTCACTCTTTCCAATTGGTGGTTCATACTCAATATTTTCAATATCCAACACATTATCTGTGAACACCAGGTCAAGTAGTGATGGCTCATCCCCACCCCTGGCTCTTGTTGGTTCCATTACATGTTGGTGTAGGAAATTCCCTTGTACGCAATCTAGGAATCTTGCCCCGAATGAGTCCTCACCACTGTGTGGGTC
>JAXCGZ010013418.1:102500-107495 GCA_037179515.1 Halocaridina rubra | reverse complement strand
CAAGAAATTATCACCTAAGTAAAAGAAGATGAGCAGAGAGAGACTATGAAAGGGACATCACCAGGAAGGCTACAGAAAATCCCAAACTTTTCCACAACTTTATCAGAGGAAAACTGAAGGTAAAAGAATAGGTTTTAAAGCTTAAGAGAGTTATCCATGCCAGAGAAAAATGGTTCAATAATGAGTGTAAGAGAGCTAAGGAGTGGAGACTGAAAAAGGTATAGGAGGAGAAAAACATAAATGCCTGGCAGACCCTACTAAAAGAGCAAGAAATGACTTACCTAAGTAGAAAGAGAGAGGCAGAAAGAGAATATGAAAGGGACTATCACCAGAAGGCTAAGGAAAATCCAACTTTTCCACAGCTTTATCATAGGAAAACTGAAGGTAAAAGAATAGGTTATATAGGCTAAAGAGAGCGGATGGAAGCATCACTGAGACAGACTGAAGAGATCTTCGAAGAATTGAACAAGGAGTTTCAGTCAGTATTTACAGTAGAAATTATCCCCACCCTCTCAGATTGCAGTGATAGAAGCTCATGGGCCGGTATTAGAGAACATCATCCTTACAGCCACATAGGTATACAAAGCTGAAGGAGTTAAATGCCATAAAGCTACAGGTCCAGATGACTTATCCCCTTATGTACTTGATGCTGGAAACAAGCAAATGTGATACCTATCTTCAAAAAGGGAAGGAGGGATACGGCTCTGAACTATAGACCAGTTTCCTTGACCAGCATAGTTTGCAAACTTATGGAGAAACTACTAAGGAAACATATCTCTCTTCACTTGGAATCCTTCAACTTTTTGTCAGTGAGGCAACATGGCTTCAGAGAAGGAAGATCAACAGTAACAAACTTATTAGAATTTTATGATGAGGTAAGCCAAATCTTACAGGAAAGAGAGGGCTGGGCAGATTGCATATTCCTAGACTTCCTGAAAGCGTTTGACACTGTTCCACATGGGAGACTTATTAGGAAGCTGCAATCAATGGCTAGAATAGGTGGAAATGTCTTGGAATGGATAAAAACTTACTTAGAAGGAAGGGAACAGAGGGTTAGAGTAAGACACTCAGTGTCTGAATGGAGAAGAGTTAGTAGTGGAGTTCCACAGGGTTCAGTTTTAGGGCCACTTTTGTTCCTTGTATATGTAAATGACCTACCAGAGTCTGTAAATTCATTCATGAATATGTTTGCAGATGATGCAAAGATTGTGAAGAAAGTAAAAAACGAGAACAATGGTAGAGAACTTCAGGAGGATCTAAATAATCTGCATGAGTGGTCAGAAAAGTGGCTAATGAAATTCAATACCTCAAAATGTAAGGTAATGAGAATGGGTACAAGTGCAAGAAGGCCCAAGCTTGACTACTCGGTGGATGGAGTACAACTTCAAGAGACAGAAAATGAGAGAGATCTAGGAGTAAACATACTGGCAGATTTGTCTCCAGAAATACATATAAATGGCGTAGTAATGGCAGCATATGCATTCTTATCAAATGTAAGGGTAGCCTTCAGGCACATGGACAAGGAAATGTTCAGAAATATTTATGTAACCTATGTGAGGCCAAAACTCGAATATTCAGCCCCTTTTTGGAATCCGCTCTTGAAAAAGCACATAGCTAAGCTTGAAAAAGTTCAAAGACATGCCACGAAACTGGTGCCAGAAATACGCAATCTCGGTTATGATGAGAGGCTGAGGGAATTAGACTTGCCATCACTCGAAGCTAGAAGAGTAAGGGGGGATATGGTGACAGTCTTTAAATTCCTTCATGGTTATGATAGAGTGGATAGGGATCGATATTTCGATATGGCTGGCTCTAGAACTAGAGGTCATAGTTTGAAGCTTCGTAAGAAAACTTCTTTGCAGGATGTAAGAAATACTTTTTCAGTGTAAGAGTAGTTGATAATTGGAATTTGCTAAGCGAGGAGGTAGTTAATGCTATCTCAATCCATAGTTTTAAGGACAGGTATGATAAGTATCACTAAGTCTAAAATGGAACCGATCAGGAGACGGGAAGATACGAGCTTTGGGCTCTTTCCCGTAAACACAATTAGGTAATCACAATTAGGTAATCACACACATACTGTATTCATTATTGTACTCATTACCTAGCTCTGACAGTTAGTTAATAAGTGTCTCTCTTCTCGTATAGCTTCGGTGGTACTGTGCCAGCACCTTAATTCAAATCCTTGCTATATTTTTTATAAGACTGTGACACAGGGACAGGCAAGAATCTGTATAAGCTTAAGGACAAGGCAGAAATAAGGGAATGATACACAATTGGAAAAGGACAGGCTGAAAGAATAGTTGAAGTATTGAGGACCTAGAGATATTGCAGGTTTAGACCATGAGATGACGATTGATCCGCATTTTGAAGGAAGATAGGTTATAAGAATTAGGAAAGACAGAAGGAGGAGGAGAGTTCCAGAGTCTGGAGATGATTGGGAAGAAACAGTCGCTGCATCGACTAATCCGCGAGCTACCATTGTCCACAAAGTACTTGTGAGACGATGCAGCTTGGCAGGTGTTACGCAGTCTCGGCAGTGGGGGAAGGATGCAATTTGCCAACTCATCATAGCTGCGATGGAAGTAGAAACGAGAGACAAGAGAAAGGGATGATACCTTACAGCAAAGAGAAAGAGAATCCAGATTAGATATAAGAGAGGAGTTACTTATGAGGCTCACTTTCTTAGATTCAAGTCTATCAAAGAAATAAGTATAAGAAGAAGCACCCTAGATGTGCGAGCAGAATTCTAAAAAGGGACGAATAAGACCTTTATAGACTTTAAGTAAATGTAAAGAGAAAAAGTCATGGCGAAAATGAAAGAGAACCCCAACATTTTGGATACAGTTTTTAAAATTTGGATTATGTGACTCCTCCAAGACAAGTTAGAGATGAACTAGATTCCTAATGGTAATAGAAGTAATAGGGTAAATTTCGCTTGTTTCGAAGACAATAAGGCTATCAAGAGGAGAAGAACATGAAGAGATAGCTAGAAACTGTCTTGGAGACATTACGTTTAACTAAATTTTAGGTGCCCCACTCAGATACTTTCTGTAAACTGCATTTGAGAGTTGAAGATAGAGTGATACGAGAACGATTTCGAGCAGCAGATGAAGGTTGTGAAGAGAAGGGAGGAAATATTAAGAGTAAAATCGTCGGCAAAGGTGTGGAGAAGAGAGGAGGATGGGGCCTGGAGAAGATCATTGATGAAGAAAAGGAAAAGACCAGGTGAAAGAACAGAGCTGTACGTGAAAACATGAAATATATATTTTCCCTGGCCGAGCTTCGAACATAACACATCTTACAATAAATCATTATGCTTAGAAGGGAAAGTTAACCACGCTGAAGCAGGAAGGGTGATTAACATATATATATATATATATATATTATATATATATATATATATATATATATATATATATATATATATATATATCTATATATATATATATATATATATATATATATATATATATATAAATATGTATATATATATATATATTATATATATATATATATATATATATATATATATATATATATATATATATATATATATATATATATATATATATAAAACAGACAGACAGACAGACAGACAGACAGACAGACAGACAGACAGACAGATAGTAGATAGATAGATAGATAGATAGATAGATAGATAGATAGATAGATAGAGAGAGAGAGAGAGAGAGAGAGAGAGAGAGGAGAGAGAGAGAGAGAGAGAGAGTGAGAGAGAGAGAGAGAGAGAGAGAGAGAGAGAGAGAGAGAAGTGTTGCCCTTGCATTAGAGAGATATTTCCTTAAATCATTCCGTCGACCTTCTTTTGTAATGTCTTGAATAAATTAATATAGAGTATGTCATTGTGTTTCCAGTAAATAACAGGAAGTACTTTGTATATTAAGATACGAGTTGTAATTTTTACTGGGTCTTCTTAGAAAAACTAGCTACTCATATCTATAAGACATTATTATTATTAAGTTATTTCATAGAGACGAGAGTACCGACAATTTAATTTCCTTGTTTTACATTTGAGAAATGTAACAGTTTAGTAATTGGAGGAGCTTAACATGGCGTTCCTTATCTGGAATTCGTAATATCTTTCTACACTTTACTATTCAAAGCATAATAGTGTGATGATCATTATCCATATGACTGAGGATTGTGTACCTAAAGTAAAGTAGCAAAGTCAATCATCACTTCGTCTTTATTGACTAAAAGAAACCATGGCATCTTCAAGCAGGCATTATTTTTAAGTTCTGAAACCTTATTATGTTATTCTCTCTGGGTGAAGGTGGAATGCCAGCCCGCTAGCAAATTCTGTCGTTGTTATATCGAATCTGACGAGGAAAAGGACATAACTAGTCCAATTAAGTCCATCCAGATCTAATATTGCAAAACATTTCAAAGTGCAAAATAAGAAATAAATACAGCAATTTTGGAAGAGACCTCGGATTCCAGACACAACTCCACATATTGAAAGTAATGTATATCCATTTCCTTATCCTACCCTATTAATGACAAAAAAAGATACGATGTACATAACTCATACTCTTTAATATAAATCAACAATAAACACAAATATTAATGAATAAGGATAGCAAGGTGTTCTACAAATCATCAGCTAATAATGTATTTCTTATTGAGTGTGTACTAAGGTACGCAACAAGAGTTGACTCCACTTAAAGGGGGGTTTACACGGTTAAACGGTTCGTCGAACGCTGTTCGATAGACAAGTGTTTGAAGTGATGTTCGAACGTGTGAACGGGGTATTTGGTTGTCGAACAAGTTTGTCGATCGTGTTCGACAACCAAATACTCCGTTCACACGTTCGAACATCACTTCAAATACTTGTCTGTCGAACCGCGTTCGACGAACCGTTTGACCGTGTAAACCGCCCTTAAGACGCTAACAAAGGGTGAATCGATAAAAGTTATTTTCATAGGTGGATATCCCTCTTGCTTGACCTCGCAGAAAGCAATCAAGATATTTAAG
>JAXCGZ010013418.1:85000-95000 GCA_037179515.1 Halocaridina rubra | reverse complement strand
ATGAAAATACTGATTTACCCTTGACAGCATACATCCACCAGTGTACTCGATAAGCCTGTTGACCTGATAGGGACTAAAACACAAGGGACTCCACCACCTTTTCCCTCTTATTCCGAAAAACTTCCAGCAAAGTGCTGTGTCACCAAACCTCTCAGAGAGTTAAACTCGGACTCTCTCAATGCCGATCTGATGATCTACGAAAGGTGGAAGGAGAATGAAACATTATTTATTTAATTCCATCTCTTTAGGTTACCTGATGCAATTTATCTCTCTCTCTCTCTCTCTCTCTCTCTCTCTCTCTCTCTCTCTCTCTCTCTCTCTCTCTCTCTCTCTCTCTCTCTCTCTCTCTGGTAACTAAAAAATACAAATTACCTTTTCATCCACAGTGATAAAGTGTGTTGAAGTTTCAAATTTCTGTTAGAGGCACTATATATGATTCACATTATATATATTTTGTATATTTGAGAATTTTTATGATTTAATTTTTTAATTTCTTGATATTCATTCAATATTCATTGTAATTAAAAATAAGCACAAGTAATCATACCAAAATTGATACCCACTCAGTCATACATACACCCACCCTTGTGAAATGAAAGAGTACTTGAAAAAGGATTACATTATACACAGTAATAATACTCTTACCGAGAAATATGACACCTTGCTCCTGTTTAACTAGCACAAAGGAGAAATAAATTAGGATTTGTTTCGACTTTAGTTATATTTCGCTTTTCTTTCCTATCCATGTTTCGCTTATTTTAATCCTTTCATGCACGCCAGGGCTGATAATACTTAATTAGAAAACTATTCTCTCTAATTAATAACACTATCTGAATCCCTCCTTCAGGCCCCCAAAGGCTGCGGCCACACCAAACGAGACAAACGGGGAGGTAGCGTGGAGCGATGAGCGGCGAGATCAGCGTCATCGCGATGCCTGTCCAAATAGAAGCGTCAACGTCTCCAATAATTTGTTCAGTCGACATGATGAAAATGATGAAAATAGCTAGGGATGTCGCTAGGCAGTGCGCGTCATTTTGGAACATGCTGCATCACGTAGCGTCAAGCGAGGAAGGTAAGCGGAGCGACGTACTTCCCCGCTCATCCAGTGTAGCCACCCACATATAATTTAATGAGTTTCATCATGTCGCGTCATCCCTCCCCGCTCAAGCCTCCCCCTCGTCGCGTCTGGTGTGGCCGTACCCTTAGGCTACGGCCACACCAGACGCGACGAGCTGGGGAGGCCGAGCGGGAGGGATGACGCGACATGATGAAACTCATTAAATTATATGTGGGTGGCTACACTGGATGAGTGGGGAGGTATGTCGCTCCGCTTACCCTCCTCGCTTGACGCTACGCGATGCAGTATGTTCCAAAATGACGCTGCACTGCCTAGCGACATCCCTAGCTATTTTCATCATTTTCATCATGTGGACTGAACAAATTATTGGAGACGTTGACGCTTCCTATTTGGACAGGCATCGCGATGACGCTGATCTCGCCGCTCATCGCTCCACGCTACCTCCCTGTTCGTCTCGTCTGGTGTGACTGCAGCTTAATGAAGGTACATTTTCAACCCGTTTCATAAATTTCCCTGAAAAGTATGATAGGAGAAAATAAACTAAGGGGATAACATTTCAAATATATTGATAAAATGCATTTTGCAAAGTACATTGAATACATATTTATAAAGCAGATACATTCATAAACGCAAAATTTCTAATGGTGTTCGTTCTCACCAAAAAAATAACATTAGCTTTCTAAACTTAATATTATGTTGGACGGTGTATTACAGTATTATTCTTAGCTGTTTTCCATATATATATATATATATATATATATATATATATATATATATATATATATATATATATATATATATATATATGCATGCATTGTATATATATTTTTCTTTTTTGTATATATTACACCTGAGGGAAGGGGATAAGAATGTTTCCTATGGGTTCCCCTAAGTGTCTTAAAAGTTGACTAAGTGAGGCAAAGCGAGGGGACTGGGATACCCCGTCTTTATAAAAATAAAGAGAAAGGTTTTCCCAGTCCCTTGCTTTGCCCCATTCTCTCACGAAGAATCCAAGTTTATGCTTTGACTCAGCCACAATCCTTTTAAGGGGGAATATAGTCTATGCATGCTACATATATTATATATATATATATATATATATATATATATATATATATATATATATATATATATATATATATATACCCTCTAACTCATATATACCAATTTATATAGATATTTTTTTCCTATTACTTATAGTATCTATTAATTCATATCAGCATTTTTATTTCTAGGTCTCACTCAGGATCGGACTCTGCTATTTCCCTCCCAATGCAGACCATGAGTTCTTCTTCCCCACTAATCAGAAGGTAAACTTCTGCTTTTTTTTTTTCCGAAGGTATTCGTGTCTTTCATGCTTGGCGAAGTCTTACGAGATTTTACAGCTTTATCTTTTTTTTTTTTAGTTTAGTATTTAGGTTTCTGTAATGATTAAGACAAATTTTGTCTATTTTCAAGGATAATGTTTTAGTCCGGAGTGTGCTATTTTTCATGACTCAAAATGAAGCGTTTAAAAACTGTAGTTCATTTCTCTATTCGGTGGCTCCTCTCCAGATGGTATACTTCTTAGCGATGGTAGCGACAATATTTGTCTCGTAAAACCGAATAATCACCTTTGAACAATATTCCTTTTATGATGTGACAGGTTTATCACTCGGTGTACGAGGCACTCGAATTGTGCACTTAAACAAATACAACATATGCCATGCTACATAAACCTCAAGAATGATGCACGACAAGAGACAACCAAGAATGTTATATACTTTACAAGGATCAAAAGGAAATCACTTAATACAAATAGAATGTTATGAGTAACGTCAACTATAATTATATAAAAATTAACTGAAAGTATCGTTGCAGAACTATATTTCTTGTAATGATAATAATAATAATAATAGTAATAATAATAATAACAATAATAATAATAATAATAATAATAATAATAATAATAATAATAATAATAATAATAATAATAATAATAATAATAATTAATAATAATAATAATAACAGCAACTACAACAACAACAACAATAACAACAACAATAACAATAACAATAGTAATAATAATAATAATAATAATAATAATAATAATAATAATAATAATAATAATAATAATAATAATAATAATAATAATAATAATAATAATAATAATAATAATAATAATAATAATAATAATAATAATAGTTAGCAACTTTGAACTCGACTAACTATTCCTAATTACTCCCTCCTGTTATGTAGTGGTTAATGAAGAGGGCTACAGCCCCACTGCATTGTTCAACTTAATCAATATACCGAGAAATGTCTTTCTTGCACTCAAAACACTTTCTACAAACTTTGTCAAGAGGTTTCTTAGTTGAGTGTAATTAGAATTACAGATTTGAGGTTTGTGTCACTGGTTGGTATATATCTTTAGTGTTTCAGGCATTTTACGAACATCGGAATACAATATGCCTGTCTCCTTATGTTTCAAGTAAAAAGCGCCGGTACTTCGTTTTCTTAAAGGGGGTTTACACGGTCAAACGGTTCGTCGAACGCGGTTCGACAGATAAGTGTTTGAAGTGATGTCCGAACGTGTGAACGGGGTATTTGGTTGTCGAACACGGAACCCCGTTCACACGTTCGAACATCACTTCAAACACTTGTCTGTCGAACCGCGTTCGACGAACCGTTTGACCATGTAAACCCCCCTTTAGAAATACGCTTTCCAAGTCTCTTTTAATATTCAATGTTTTGAGTTGTTGTCTGGTTCATAATATTATCACATGCCACGAAGGAAAAAAAAATCTAATTCAAAGATATTCAGATTTTGATATGGAAAAGGAAGAGATTACTTGAGAAGAAGTGGGAGAGGAAATACTTATGAAGTACCATAATAAAGAAATTATATTTCAACACCCAAATAGTGTGAGAGAAATAATTTGGCAAGCACTGCTCATTTTGCTACAGATACTAAATTAAATTTACTACCTCCAATTATAGTAAGGAGTGTCATGTTTTAACGATTCCATTTACGTATTAGCGGCGGTACTAGTAATGGTGGAAAGTAGTAATTCAATATTATTTTATCACTGTTATCGCCTGAATATATTGGAAAAAAATATGCTTCCTCTTCACTCGGGTATTATTAATTTTGACCGCCATATATAATTTCAAAAGTAGGTCGCAAATGATATGAGTTCTGTTCTTTAATGTAGAGTCTTGGAAGTGACTCTGTTATAATAATGATTTTCTCAATGAATATTGAGTAATGTCAATATAGCTCAGAGGAATTTCCTAGTATTACAAAGATTTTAAAAGCATGATTGCATAAATAAAAAAGGCGAGACACTTAAACCATAAATCTTTCAAGATATTCTTATGTTAACCTAAACAAGAAGAACACATGTTTGAGTTTCTATTAAGTACATTACCAAATATATGTTGCTGATTTGTATGACTCCTTAAATAGAATTATCTGTTTTCCAGCTTACACCTCAGTTTCGGCGCTAATGCAAGCAATGTTTGCTTCCGAGTAGGAAGAGCTCATGTCAACATTAATGATTGATTCGGTTTTACGTCACGAACTCCCTTTTCTACTAAGGGCTAGGACGGTTGCCTTCTTACGAAGGACTTGTTTTGGCAGATGTAATCGTTACCCTGAGTGTATGCCCTTACTAACCTCAGTCCGTGACGGGGCGCGAACCCTCGACCTGCCGCTTCAGAGTCGCAGACGCTACCATTTTGCCACGGAGACTACTCTCATGTCAACATTAATAGGCTCCTCTAATTAGATGGCAAAATCATATGGGAAGCCAAGATATCATCCCGGATGACGAAAATATTTGTGCCCAGAGATGAAAAAATTAATCAGAGTCCAAGAACTTTTAATATTCAATTCGATGTCTCTCTTTATCTATGTCAGAGTCAGCTCTGGCAGATAGACGTTTTCTTCTATCTCTCCTTGAGCTCTTTAAATACGTTTTGCAGTCTAAAAGTCGGAGGTAGCCGCAATAGCTCATTGGCTGAGAGTGAAAGTCGAGAAGCCTCTAACGCGGGTTCGATCCCAACGTACGCCCTTAGGAATGGCAGCAAACTTTAATCCCTCGAATCCAATTTTCTTGTGCCTGTCCTAGTTCGAATGGGACAAAGTGTAACATAAAAAGCTTGAAATTTCTCTGAGGCAACACGGTGAATAACAGATCCTGGAATATAAAATTTTTATTTACTTCAAAATAAATAAATCATAAACTTCATACATATATATATATATATATATATATATATATATATATATATATATATATATATATATATATATACAAACATACACACACACACACACACACAGGGTCACTATACCATATCGTACTGAATACATTAATAAAATCAAATAACCTAAAATGAATGCAAACTGATTTCTCTCTGCTGAAAATTTATGTACAATGAATAAGCAATCTCTTGCTCCAGCAAGCATAACCACAATGTTTTTTGTTTGGTGCACAACAAAGAGAACTTGTGGTTTACTTGTTAATATATATATATATATATATATATATATATATATATATATATATATATATATATATATATATATATATATATATATGCAGTCTCCGTGGCTAAATGGTAGCGTCCGCGACTCTGTGTCGGCAGGTCGAGGGTTCACGCCCCGTCACGGACTGAGGTTAGTAAGGGCATACACTCAGGGTAACGATTATATTTGCCAAAACAAGTCCTTCGCAAGAAGGCAACCGTCCTAGCCCTTAGTAGAAAAGGGAGTTCGAGACGTAAAACCGAATCAATCATATATACATATACATATACATATGCATATACATATACATGTACATATATATATATATATATATATATATATATATATATATATATATATATATATATATATATATATATATATATATATATATATATATATATATATATATATATATATATATATATATATATATATATATATATATATATATGTATATATATATATGTATATGTATGTATATGTATATATATATATATATATATATATATTATATATATATATATATATATATATATATATATATATATATATATATATATATATATATATATATATATATATATATATACACGAAACTTTTTTGGTCAGGACATTTTGATAAACAGAGCAAAAATAAAGATACAAGTCCTTAATTTTTCGCCATGATTAGCCCTAGCCTTTGGATTTACCCTCTTTGACAGTTACGAAGAGACATCCAATATCTCTAAAGATTCGCATGTTTCCAGGTTATAATAGCAAATTTAGAATTTTCAAACAGTTTCCAACACTAGGGATTTATGATAGTTAATACATAACTTCACTGCATTAGTAGTATATAAAAAGATGATATTAGAACGAAATAAAAAAGTGGAATTAAAGTGCAACGGTTGCAAAGACTTCCTATTGGTCATTGCAGGGCTCGAACTTGCTACACGTGATGAATTTCCTGTTCAGTTTCATGTCAAAGCTGGACTGTGAGTATGTTGAACATTTTAAAGGATATATATGACTGACTTTGAAGAATATATATATATATATATATATATATATATATATATATATATATATATATATATATATATATATATATATATATATATATATATATATATATATATATATGGCAAAACTCACATATAAATTATCAATGATATTCCATGGTCACTAACATAGACAAATTTTTCAGAATATATTCGGCAATGTTACACTTACAAAAATTTAATGGTTATCACTTGGCAATATTGCATATATTAAAGCAGAATTGATCTTCAGTGAAAAAATGAGGTCACATGTTTGGATAATGATCATTTATCGCTTCATTTTAAAGAGAAAAAAAATTTAAAATTTATACATTTCATAGGTACCACTGTACACCATAGTAGGGGGACACAGTGTCACTATGTAGAATGGTTGTTCAAGAGGGTCCTTCACTAAAGGTAAAAACAAAATCCATCCCTAATAACCTCGTAGTTAACTTCATTTTAAAACTTTATATGATAAACTTTTCAAAAGCGATTATAGACGTCGTTTGACTTTTACCTTATTACTTCCTAGTTTTGGTTCAGCAGAGATCAGGTAATACTTCAAGGGCATCTGTTTATGAGCAGGTCGACCATATACAGGGATATTTTCGCCTCCGTACGTGTTTAGACGGGTAAGACCACGTATTTACGAATTACAGGAAAGAGAATTTTCATTTGATGAGATTTATAGTTTTATGCAACCCCCATAAAATTTTTCAGTAAGCAGGATATCATTATGGGGAAATCTATTGGGAGATTTGAGAAGGCATCACGGTCATAGCTATAAGTGACAAGTTATCCCTACCCCATGCTGGATATTTTATGAGTGTAACACCAGGACGGGCAAAGGAAACCGGGCACCAAGAAAATAATGAGAAGACAGAGTAGCAGCTTAAGGACAAGGCAGAAATATGAGAAATATATATAATAAGAAAAGAACAGGTTGAAAAATAATCAGAGAAATGAAGACCTACAAATATAGCAGGATTAGGCTCTGAGATGACGATAGTTCTCTGTTGGAAGAAAGGTCATAAGAGTTAGGGAAGACAGAAGGTGGAGGAGAGTTCCAGATTTTGTAAGTGGAAGGAAATAAAGTCATTGCACTGCCTAATCCGCGAGCTACAAATCTTCACTCAGTATCTGTGTGATGAGGTCGCTTGGCATGCGTTACACGACCTTGCCAGCGGGGAAGGGATACAACTCTCCAATTCATCAGAGCTGCGATGGAAGCGGGAATGATACAAAGGAGAAAAGGATGATCCATTACGGCGAAGAGAACTGTTCCAGATTGATGGCAGTTGCGTCGATAAAAGAGGAGAGAGAGATGATACCTGTCGGGGAATGGGAGATAATCCAGATTAGAAGTAAGAGAATGGTCGATAATGAGCCTGATGTCCGTAGATTTAATCCAATCAAGGAGATAAGTATAAGAAGTAGCACTCCGGATGCAGTATGCTAAACAGGGACGGATAAGGCCTTTATAGATATTTATCACTTCAGAAGATGAAAAATAATGGCAAAAACGAAACAGAACTCCCACTTTCTTAGATACAGAGAAAGAAATTTGATTATGTGACACCTCCAAAACAAGTTAGAGACTATCTAATTGCCTACTATGCTCACAGACTTAACAGGATAAACTTCATAGTTTTCACAGACAATTGGGCTATCAGGAGGAAGAGAAGATAAAGAAATAGTCAGAAACGGTGTCTGTAAATTGGAGTTCAGAGTTTAAGAAAACACCACTGGTAATTGTGAATGATCTAGATATTGCGTTGTCAATAATCTCATATTTAAAACGGCCAGAAAATAAACTGGAAATCAGAGAACAGAGAGAAGGGGTAAAGTTATAAGCCGGAAGTCTGGCTGACAGAGCCTCTTGCCACATTTTGACAAAAGCCTTAGAGATATCAAATTTGATGACAAAGGATTCCCTACAGTTCTTCAGAGAAGATGACCATACATGAGTGAGATAGGAGAACAGATCACCCGTGAATCTTGCCTTTCAAAAGCCGTACTGGTGATCAGGAATAAGAAATTAGATTCAAGATGCTTCAATGGACGAGAATAGAACAAAGTTTCCAATACTTTAGCGATAGAGCAGGTTAGTCGTAAGTTGGAGGGAATAGAATGGTCACCCTTCTTAGGAACTGGCTGAACTACACCTTGCTTCCAAGGTAAAAGATAGACACTGGTTAAGAGAAAAAGGTGAACAGATGCCAATGCACAGGAGCCAGTGCATCTACAAATTCCTTAGGGATCCTTGTAAGGATACCATTGTAAGGATGCCTTGTTCATCTTCAAAGAACGAAGAACCATACGAACTTTTCGTGTAGAAAGAATAAGGGTGGAAATAGGATCAGAAAGGGGTAAAGTACGAGTAACAGGTGCAATGGAATCGTTACCAGAAGTTGGCAGAAATATGAGAGGCAAAGAGAGTGACTTTGTCAGTTGGAGTACAAGCTATAGAACCGTCATATGTATGTGTGTGCGCGTGTACACACACACACACACACACACACATATATATATATATATATATATATATATATATATATATATATATATATATATATATATATATATATATATATATATATATATACATATATATATATATATATATATATATATATATATATATATATATATATATATATATATATTTATATATATATATATATATATATATATATATATATATATATATATATATATATATATATATATATATATATATATATATATATATATATATATATTTATATCTATATATATTTATTTATATATATATATATATATATATATATATATATATATATATATAATATATATATATATATATATATATATATATATATATATATATATATATATATATATATGAATATACACACATGCTAGGTCTCCTAAAATAAAGATTTTTTGACTTTAAGAAAGGGTAGCATTAAATTTCTGGATCAGATTTTCTATTCTAAATTTGCAACTGCTTCCCAGTTACAATTAGTCCATGTTACACATCAGCACCGTTGAAGGCTAAAGGAATAAACTCAGCCAAAGCAGAAAATGTCTATAACCGCAATCCCGATCCCAGCACGGAGAAAATTGATGAAAACAAAAATAAATTATTCTAGGTAACCACCATAATGATATTTAAGTGCGTTTCGTGAATGTTTTTATCTGTGCATACATATATGCACACATACGCACAAACACATATACATGCAAACAAATAAATAAATACATCACTGATCGATCTAGTATTCACAGATAATGTGTTGCATAATGGCAAAATTGAGCGTGAGCCATCAATTGCAATAACTGACCACTCTGTGTTGTAGGTGGAATATATCATCGTGGATATTCTGCCTGAAAGTAGGGGCT
>JAXCGZ010013418.1:70000-80000 GCA_037179515.1 Halocaridina rubra | reverse complement strand
TATATATATATATATATATATATATATATGATGAATAAGTAAAAAGTTTATTTATTAATATATATGGAAATTTTCTGAACCGTCATACAACCCTGAAAAACTTTGGAGGCATTACGAGGAGGAGTAATGGAGTTTATTGCTGAGCACAGCTTTATGTGTGAGTATTTCATGTCCTCTGAAATTGTGTATGCATTTAAGGATGTATATGAGTATACAAAGTATTGTGCATGCAAACCCAAGATATAATATTAGTATGTGATTAATTTAATAAATGTTTTATATACCTATTAGTGTTGATGGATGTCTATTTCTAATGTACATTATCTAATGGAGGAGAAACTGCAATGTTGCTCGTGGAAGCTTTAAAGAGAAAATTTGGAGCTTACAAAATCAAAGATATAATACAGCAACTCAAGACTCCAGAGATGCTCAGATAGTATTAATCTTTTTGTTTATATAACATATTTCATTTGTACATGCAGGCAAACACACACACTTACGCGCACACACATAATTACAAACACACGCGCGTGCGCTCCGAAACAAAAAGGGATTGAAGAGAAGTTTTGACTGTTTAAGGGATTATTAAAGAAGATTCTTGAGTCATTTGATACTTTCCTATTATTGATTCTTTTCTGTATAAAAAGTGACTGTTCTCTTGCTCATGTAAAAATTATACACATTCAAATGGGAATGTCACTTGTTTTTAAAAATTCATATTATTAGCAACTACTGATGACTGGTGTAAGTCAAGCATGGATAGATCCCAAAATAAATTATGAAGTAAAATAAAATTAGTAGTTTCTAGAAATGATTTAGAGAAGTTACGGAAACTTCCATAAGATAAATCTTGCTGTTATAAAGAGGTCAAAGTGTTAGTACGTAGCATTAGCGACGTATTAATGCTATTAACCGTTGCACAGCCTATTTACTATAAGAATAAAAACAAAAAAAACTCGCGATACAACTTACCCCAATGTGAACTTTCATTTTCAAGATGGAATTCATCAGGACTACCAATGTGAATTAGATAAATGAAAAGAAAATTCACTACCGTCTACAGACCTAGGCCTAAGAACAGCCACATCAATTGGAGCAGCTTTACAATAATAATAATAGGCTTACTGACATCCCACTATTCTCTGTTGTCATATTCAATGATATCTCAATATTCAATGTATTCCGTCATATATTAAGCAGCTTGTCAACCTCAGAGGTTTATGTGTCTATAGACTAAAACTAGTTTCTTCTTATGACATTTTTCATTCTATTCTATATGTCTTCTCTTTACAAGAATTAGTCTACAAATATAAAAGGTCTTAAGCTCTAATTCAAGGAAGGAGCTTTGAAGCTTTACTTCTTATCTCTACATCAAAAAGGAGTGGAAAAAAAATAAAAACTTTATGCCTCTAAGTAATGGAGACTTTTTCCATATTATTTACTTGATATTTATTTATTTATTAATGTATTTGTTTATTTATTTATTTATTTATTTATGTATTTATTTGTGAAAAAACACTTCAACATCGTTATTATACGATGTTTTAAGTTGGCTCGGCCACTGAATTAAGTTAAAAAAAAAGTAAACTATGATTGCATAAATATTACAAACCATACACCTTGTGATTGTATAGTTTAGTACTAATAATAACAATTTGCAAATCTGTATATAAGAACAGTTGTAGTATCTCTCTCTCTCTCTCTCTCTCTCTCTCTCTCTCTCTCTCTCTCTCTCTCTCTCTCTCTCTCTCTCTCTCTCTCTCTCTCTCTCTCTCTCTCTCTCTCTCTCTCTCTCTCTCTCTCTCTCTTTTCTCTCTCTCCATATATATATATATATATATATATATATATATATATATATATATATATATATATATATATATATATATATATATATATATATATAGATAGATAGATAGATAGATAGATAGATAGATGTGTGTGTGTGTGGGTGCGTGCACACACACACACACACATCTATATATATATATATATATATATATATATATATATATATATATATATATATATATATATATATATATATATATATATATATATATATATATATATATATATCTATATATATATATATATATATATATATATATATATATATATATATATATATATATATATTTATATATATATATATATATATATATATATATATATATATATATATATATTTATATATATATATATATATATATATATAGCGTACGTGCGTGTGTGTGTGTGTGTGTGTGTGTGTGTGTGTGTGTGTGTGTGTATGTGTGTGTGTGTGTGTGTGTGTGTGTGTGTGTGTAAATTTACAGAAGTTTCATTAATGCTGAATCAATTCCTACTCAAGCAAATTTGCATATTCTTTAGTGGCTTGCAGTGGCTAGATACGACATAGGTTGTGCCCAAGTCAGTGCATAAAATTTCCCATTTCAAATACACAATATATATATATATATATATATATATATATATATATATATATATATATATATTATATATATATATATATATATATTATTCTTTCATACGGATACTGATATTCGAGAGCTCTACATCGAGAGATAGTAGCTCCCAAGATACAATTTACAACTCTTTCTTGAGGTCAGGTATGTAAGAAGTATTTAGTTTGTATTTCCTTTTTTCATCTTGACTGTCACATTAACGTTATGTTACTGGCTCACAATATTTTTCATGGAGACGAGACTTGAAAATAAGATTTTGCAAGAAAAAAAAAATTCTTCCTGGTACTTAAGATTGTGGTATATCTTACGTGATGTCATCTATCGTAACTATAAGCTTAAAAACTTATTCATTATATTCTTATATGATGTTAAAGAAAAAGAATGAATTCATTAAATCACATTAAAACCTGTATAAGTATATTTATTCACAATTAAAACAGCACGACTTAGTAGCTGGTGACGCTAGTTCGAGTCCCCTGACGTCATAAAATGATTTTCGTGGATAACTGTATTGTTAATATCACAGTTTAATTGTGAATATATATACTTAAGGCCACGCACAACTTTATCAAGTTGATTAAACGTCGATGGGAGAAATGCTTACATATATAGGCTGTGCCATAAAACTCAAACTTTTGTCTGTCGTAGTACAGTTGCTTAAGGCAGCATGACTTTGTGGTTGGCGACGCTAGTTCAAGTCCCCTGATGTCCTAATAAGATTTATGAACATTAACATAATATTAATTGGAGTGGTGTACAGAGGCACTTTTCAATTCAGCGGGGAATGGTGGAATCGTCTATCATCGAAATTAGGGAAAAAATCAATTTATCTGTGAGATGATGGATTCCTAATAAAACTGATCAGATACTTCATAAGGATGAACTCAACAAAATCATTCTCCAAGATACACCCCCAAACAATGCAATACTATATTTTTAGTTGTGTATATTTATTATTATTATTATTATTATTATTATTATTATTATTATTATTATTATTATTATTATTATTATTATTATTATTACTATTATTATTATTATTATTATTATTATTATTATTATTATTATTATTATTATTATTATTATTACTATTATTATTATTATTATTATTATTATTATCATTATTGTTATTATTATTATTATTGCTACTATTATTATTACAATTATATATTATTATCATTATTATTATTATTATTATTATTATTATTATTATTATTATTATTATTATTATTATTATTATTGTTTTGTTGTTGTTGGGTTATCATTACTTGTATTCTTACCTTTAAATAATTACATTATTTTCATGCAACTATTCTGTTTTACTCTCATAAGTTTTTTTTATGTATATATTTCTGTTATTTGAATATTTTTTTTTTTATGATTTTGACACCAGGACGGGCAAAAAAAAATTAATAAATCTACATATATTTGTTATTCAAAGAAATCTGGACTTCTGTTATTGCGCAACATATATAGATGTACTATTCCGATTTTATACGTTACTAAAAGGGATATTCCAAAGGTACTAAAAACACTTCGATATTTCTCTTAATAAGGCCTTCCTTTGTTCTTCAGTGATCTGATCCGTATTACTATCACACTTTTAACCCCCCCCCCTCTGCCTCCAGGGATCATATTGTATATTACTCATAATGTCAAAGTTCCATCATATATATATATATATATATATATATATATATATATATATATATATATATATATATATATATATATATATATATATATATATATATATATATATATATATATGCGTATATATATATATATATATATATATATATATATATATATATATATATATATATATATATATATATATATATATATATATATATATATATATATATATATATATATATATATATATATATATATATATATATATATATATATATATAATATATATATATATAATATATATATATATATATATATATATATATATATATATATATATATATATATATATATATATTATATATATATATATACGCATATATATATATATATATATATATATATATATATATAAACTTGCATTATGTAGGAGCCACAGACGATAAACCTCAAATTCTAGAGAGCAGCAAGATATGCAGAAAATTTACCGACACATTCTGCCACAAACAATTCATATAAATGACGGGAAATACACACACCAAATTATATCTAAGCTGCATTATTATAAAAAAAAATTGCATATGTAATAATGTTTTTAAATATTTACTAATAATGTTTTACTATATTATCTTATATTGGATATGAACTACTAGAATATACCTAAGAAGATGAGTTTTTGGGTATCATTACGATAAAATGAGGCAACTGGGAAAGCAATAGATTCCTCTCACTCTGATTTAACATCTCTGTAATCATTAATATTTTCTATTCTTACAATTAGATAAAGCCATCTTCCTCCACAAAAATTTCACGGATTCGTGTAAACAGTACGTTTATTCTAGGTGTGTCAATTAGGTCTGCAAACTTCAGTGCCTCATAATTCACTAAGTTGATGTACAGGACGTGAATGAGGTCGGGTCTAAACGGGTTAAGCACCCAAATTTTGATCCCCGTACTCTTAATCTCAGTCTAAAATTAATTTCTAATCCTTACTTCCGGTAATATGGAACCATGGTACACTTTAAGCTATTACCAAAATCAGGATTTAATCTCATAAATATTTTTACTAATCGTATATCAAATTTCCTTTGTTTTTCTCCTCTTTTCTTTTTTTTCACATATTAACTCTCCTAATAGGTATTCTTCGTTCAGAATATGTGGTTGTTGGAGTAGTGGTTCTTTGGCTCTCAATTCGTTATAAGCTGTACACCACAAAATGAAATGATTAAGGTCTTCTATCATACTTTTGCACATTAAACGCTTTGTATTATCGTTCTTGTGGCTAATTCGGTCATACAACTGTAAATTATTGTATTTGTTTTGTAATAATAATATGCTGGTCTATTGTCATATAGTTTTTCATTAATTTTTATTTATTTTCATATGGAATAAGTTTTTAAAATTGACTTTTCTTGTACTTCATTTATCCAGTTTCTAAGATCATTGCTTTTAGTTTTCCTTTTCATATATTGCTTCGTAATAGATTTCAGTTCTTCAAAAGTTATATTTACTTTGTTCATAAATACTTTAGGTGATATTGGCCAGTAACCCTTTTTTATGTTTCATTTTTCGGCTATTTCTCTTTTCGTGAATTCGTTTGCTTGATTTTCTTCTATATACTTGAGGAAACTTGAAAACTGTGATATGGTTTTTCTCTTTCTTCTCATTCTAATGCCTTCAAATAACCAGAAATATAACAAATAAATATATCAAATCACTAACATGATAATATGTATACAACAATGCCGTGTGACTATTCTTTCGCCAGCCTCAACAAACTTTTTCGCAAAAAGATCGTATTTACGGCTACATACTTGGTAACTTTGTAAATAAATGAAATCTACTTCCTTAAAATAATCAAATACATTAAGAATATTAATAAGTAAAACCATTCACTTGAAATATACGTATACAACAATGCCATGTGACGACGTATTCTCAACAAACTTTTCGCATAAAGATCGTATTTACGGCTATGTATTTAGTAATTTTGTAAATAAACTATATTTAATGTCTTCAAATAACCAAACACATAAACAAATAATTAAATAAAGCCATTAACTTGATGTATATGGAATTTGTAATGAAAATTATATTATTGTTTACAAAAGTCTGCCTAAAATAAAGATCAACAACAACTACTACTACTCTATAATAGACATTTCAAAATATGATTGTAATGTTTCGTACTAAGTAATATTATATCTGCAATTCAGATTATAATTATTCAGCAAAAAATAAAATTGCTATTTATAAATTAATATTAAATATTTCTACCACATCTACAAAATTATATTTACAATGATACATGTAAACTAATAATGTCGTATTCTATAAAACAGTACTTGCAAAAAGTCTGCAGTATACAATATGAGATAAACTTAAACATTGATGGATCGTTCATACACGCCTATGTGCTTGGTAATTTTGTAAACTTATTCAATATGATTCCTTCAGATACCCAAATAAATATATAAAGCCATGAACTTTATATATACGAATACAAAAGTGCTGCTAACTGTGTGATCGTCTACCATTCGCGTGAGCTGTTCAGAGCACGAAGTTTTAATTTAAAACACAAGCCAGGTACGTCTAAATTGATTTTATTAATCATTTATGGGCCTCTTTCATAACGGCGGATCATCGTAACTCGGGGCCCACATATCCTGTGGACTCCCTGTGTATATATATATATATATATATTATATATATATATATATATATATATATATATATATATATATATATATATATATATATATATATATATATATATATATAATCTGTGTATGCTTGCCATTAGTAGGTACTAGGCGCAAAGTGGGTATATACGAGCAGCAAAAAATAAAATGTAAAAACTGGCCTGCTTGTCACAATATTCATGTTGACCATGTTATGCTTTGTAGAATTCTTCGATAGACAAGACCAATAGTAACTGTACGGCCAAAGTATTAAAATCAGTTTCAGTCAGATTTCCTCATAATCTACAATACTGAGAGCATTTTTTTGGAGAAGGCTCTCTGTCCTTCATGTTAAATAAATGTCATAAAAGTGTCTCTCTGTGTACTGTATGTCAGTTGCAATAAAGAATAAATTTCTCAATATGTTTACATATCAGATACAGGTATCTTATATCGATGTGAAACTATTTTATCTATGATGTTATCCATGAGTGTATAATAATGTATGTCCTGGTTTTTCATGAAATAAATAACTATATTTTTGGATGATTTTTTTATCAACCACAGACCCTCTCAAAGAGAATATCCGAACATCTATTTTTAATGAATATTTAAATGTCACTAATAATACGGCTTGCTCTACCTCAATTTATTTCCAGAAGCTGATATATCGGGCGCAAGATGAAAACGGAGGTAGTGATTCCTAAACATTTTCTTCCCATACTCGCCTCCTCTTTCACTTGTTTTCCAGCAAGGAAAGGTAAATTAATAATGAAGGAGAATATTTTCTGCCCCTAGATGCCCTATGGGTTCAAGTCGATCCTGTGGCACACCAGATCTTATATATATATATATATATATATATATATATATATATATATATATATATATATATATATATATATATATATATATATATATATATATATATATATATATATATATATATATATATATATATATATATATATATATATATATATATATATATATATATATATATATATATATATATATATATATATATATATATATATATATATATATATATATATTCGTTTTTGCTTAGTGAGCCCAACGAGAAAAATTATTTGCTTTTATCCAGAATTTGAGTTCTTGCTGAGGTGGCAGGGACTTATGCTGTACATGTGTATAGTTCTTCAAATCACACAGTAACTTCATTAATGCTGATGATACGAAAAGTATTGTGGGTTTTGCCTTGCCATTACCCAAGTGTTAAACAGCACTTCGTATTTAGATCATACTGACTCATTTTCCCCAAGACGTATTGTCCTATATATTTACATTATGATATGTTTTGAATGAATGTGAATCTTAATGTTACATGACCTTAAGGGAGTTAGGGAAGATTGCTATTTATGATAAATTATCTATGTGACATCATCAAAACAAAAATGCTACTATATACATCATGCAATTAACAGTATAACTATTACCCGTTGATATGGTTATCGCTTCTTGGTTTCTCCATGCTTATCGTCAGCATTCTTTTCAAACTTCTGAAAATTCAGCATATACAGACAAAAATTTGAATGTTGCTTATTACTATATGTGAAAAATACCTAAGTATTTTAGTTAAGATACATTTCGTAAAGGCATTATCCATAGAATCTTATAAAATGTCTAATTATGCTTTTATATACCAAAATAATTTCCATTTGAAAATACAAACACATTTACATGAAGAATGGACAGATTTTACCTCTCCCCCAAAAAGGAAAAAAAAAAACGCGCAGCCAATGGCTGATTAAAACACGTCAGCGATAGCGATACCCACACGCAAAGATTCTATCTTTCCTTTTCTTCTTGCCTTTGCACATATGTACAAAAATATTACGGATGCTATATATGTGTAATTGATACATATATAGTATTCATAATTTTTTTCTTATGCAGTGACCCTCTTTTAAACGTCATTAATTTGACTATTCTCTCTGAAAGTCTTTTGTTATTTCTCATCATTCACCTATTTCTGGATTATTCTTAAGATGTAACCTTTTCTTCTCATTGCTGTCTTGGTGCCCGGGCCGGAAAAGGGTGATTATCTTTGCCCGTCCCGGTGTCACATTAATAATAAAAAAAGAAACTTGCAGTAAGTCGAAACAGAGATTTCTGTATTATCTCCATATATGAATAATCCTTACCGACATTGTTCAATATACCTTACCAACTACACTCAACAAGCTAAGTCCTCTAAAACTAATACAGTCATACTTATCTCCTTTTCTTTTATAAAGTGGTACCATACATGCACTCCTCCGATCAATTGGGACCCTCCGTTTCCTGAAACATACATTCAACACCCTAACTAACCATTCTACTAATGCCTCCCCACCTTTTGACAAGCATTCTCCATGACACCCACCTATCTCTGGCACTTTACCTCTTTGATCGCCCTCAGTTCCAAATGGATCTTCTCT
Organism: Halocaridina rubra; assembly: GCA_037179515.1. Taxonomy (NCBI): domain Eukaryota; kingdom Metazoa; phylum Arthropoda; class Malacostraca; order Decapoda; family Atyidae; genus Halocaridina; species Halocaridina rubra. The sequence goes on along the minus strand of JAXCGZ010013418.1, from coordinate 70,772 downwards.
TTTATTTCTCTATCACTCCCATCATCTAACAATGGCATTCTCCATTCATTTCTCACATCCACAATCTCTGACTCTCTATCATCTTCTATGCATGTAAAAATCATAAATGAAAGCCAGTAATGAATAAGGCAGTGAGAATGCAAGCATTATGGAATTAAATTTCTTTGCAAAAAAATGTCGCCTACACAAGGTATCATTTTATTGAACTTCACCTCACTTAACTTTATATTCATAAAAAGTGTAAAGGACCAAATTGAAAGCAATAAAGGGCATGAGACGTAAACACTTGAGGACGATCCAGACAGAAAATGTACCTCGGAATTTTATCCAATATGGAAAAAATATCCCAAGGAATTAACATAAAATGGTCGCCTTGAAACGCCTGCTGCGTTGAGCTACCATTTTTATTCCTTTTAGCAAAAAGAGTAGCTGTTAGCTCTTGATTAGAAAAGCTACAATTAATTATCTTTGCTGGTCGGTAATTAATAAAATCTAAATATTTCTCTACAACTATATCTTCAAAGGTTTTTTACGACCTGAAAGGATAAAAATTAAGGGCAACAAAGAACACTTAAAATAATTATATATATATATATATATATATATATATATATATATATATATATATATATATATATATATATATATATATATATATATATATATATATATATACATACATATGAAGCTTCATACTGTGCTGTGATATAACAGTTTATATATATATATATATATATATATATATATATATATATATATATATATATATATA
>JAXCGZ010013418.1:62500-65000 GCA_037179515.1 Halocaridina rubra | reverse complement strand
TTCCTTGTCCACGTTCCTGAAGGCCACCCTTACAATTACTTAGAAAGCGTATGCTGTTTTTACTAAACTATTTCTATGTATTTTCTGAGAGAGATATGTCAGTACGTTGGCCCCTCGATATCCTTTGTTCACTGTGTCTTGAAGTTCCGCACCAGCTATTGAATCCCCAAACTTGGGCCTTCTTGCACTCTTGTTCCTTCTCATTGGTCTTCATTTTGAAGTACTGAATTCCATTAGCCACTTTTTTGACCACTCATGCAGACTAATTAGGTCTTCCTGAAATGAAGATAACGATGGTGTTAATTTAGCTTTCTGAATTATGTGATTCATCAATGACAAGTTGGAAGCGATCGGTATTCTTAATTTGTTCATAGAATTAGGAGGATATATTTGGTTTTCGAAAACAATAGGACTATCAGGAGGAGGAGAAAGGTTAAGAAATTGCCAGAAATTGATTTTTAGAGGCATTAAATTTTACTAAATTTTGGATGCCTCACTCGACACTTTATAAATAGAAGCTGAAAGTTCAAGAAAGAGTAATACGAGACTTATTCCGAAAAACAAACGAAGGTGGTGAGATTAAGGCAGAGGAGACGTGAAGGGTAGAACCGTTGGCAAAGTCATGGAAAAGATAAAGAGAAGGAACAGAGTAGGTGAAATACCAGAACCCTGTGGAACACCACTTGTAATTAGGAATGAGCTAGCTGTTTCTCCGTCAACAACAACAAATATGAAACGGTCAGAAAGAGAACTGGGAATCAGACAACAAACAGAGAGGATAATGCCAAAGGCTGGAAGTTTGGAAAACAGAGCCTTGTGCCACACTTTTTCAAAAACCTTGAATATATCAAGGTAGTGGCAAAGGATTCCCCATGATTCTTCAGAGAATGTAATAATACATGAGCGAAGGAGGGCAGGAGGTCACAAGTTGACTTTGCTTTACGGAAGTCGCACTGGTGATCAAATATAATCGAGAGAGATTCAAGATATTTCGAGAAATGAGAGTTGAGCAAGTATGTATTGATTACCCGTAGAAGTTGTAATAGAAGATCATTAATGTATAGATAGAAAATGCTAGTCTCTCTGATAATTCGAAAAATGGTCACACATTGGTGCCATGACAAGGTGATGTGATCTCATTTTTCGTCACGGACTTCCTATTTTATTGAGGGCTAGGACGGTGCCTTCTTTCGAAAGCCTTTGGTTTTGGCAAGTAAGACCGTCATCCTGAGTGAATGTCCTTTCTAACCTCAGACAATGGCGGGTCTCGAACCGACTAATCAGAGTCGTACGCATTACCAACCATATAAACCTTTTAAATATCAATGTCTGCCATATTGTCGATAGCAAATTTAACAACACAACAAAGCTAACAATGATTATATTTTAGGAATCGCTGAAAGAAATCATCTGGATAAAACCTCAAATCCTACAAATAGAAAAACTAGATAAAAGATAGAGTATGTTAATTCATCCTCTGCTACCTCATACCAAACCGGACTAAAATAGTATAAAATAGAATTGTAGCCAGATGTAACGGAGTTTAGTTTTTTTCGGTTTTACGTCACGAACTCCCCTTTCAACTAAGGGCTAGGACGGTTGCCTTCTTGCGAAGGACTTGTTTGGGCAGATGTAATTGTTACCCTGAGTAGCAGAGGATGGTGACCTAGAGTCAGAAATAACCCACAGAATACAAGCGGGATGGAAAAACTGGAAGAAAGGTCTGGGGTGCTGTGCGACAGGAGAATAGGGATTAAGTTGAAGGGTAAAGTGCATAAGACAATTGTGAGACCTGCGATGATGTATGGAGCAGAGACACAAGAGAAAAAACTGGATGTGGCAGAGATGAGGATGTTGAGATGGATGTGTGGGGTGACAAGAAGCGATAAGATAAGAAACGAGGTAATTAGAGGTACCTCAAAAGTTAGAGAAATATCAGATAAGATACAAGAAAGTAGACTAAGATGGTATGGTCATGTCGTTAGGAGGGATGAACAGTATGTTGGGAGGAGGGTGATGGAAATGGATATACAGGGTAGGAGAAGGAGTGGGAGACCAAAGCGTAGGTGGATGGGTTCCAGCTATGACGACCTGAGGTCTAAAGGTTTGTTGGGTGATGAGGTATGGGACAGAAACAAATGGAGAAAACTGGCCAGAAACATCGACCCCACATAAAAGTGAGAAAAGATGTAGACGAAGAAGAAGAAGAAACGTTACCCTGAGTGTATGCCCTTACTAACCTCAGTCCGTGACGGGGATGTAACAGACTTTAGTACCAAGAAGGAAATAACGCTTGTACGATGTCACTAAAGGTTCTAGGAAGTGAAGAGGTCGTCAATCACCTTTATGTTATGCCTGCCTAAAGGCACAGGTTAGGTCGTCTGGAAGAATTCATCATTATGTGATTCAGTGGAAGACGTTCAGCTAACCTCTAAGGAATCTCTCTCTCTCTCTCTCTCTCTCTCTCTCTCTCTCTCTCTCTCTCTCTCTCTCTCTCTCT
>JAXCGZ010013418.1:37500-55000 GCA_037179515.1 Halocaridina rubra | reverse complement strand
TACATCCTTCATTCACTCTGTGACACACATCTGCTTCCACTCCACCATTTGCAGCTATAACCGAGCCTAAATACTTAAACTGCTCAACTTCCTCAAGTGTCTCTCCATTCACCTTAGCATTCAATCTAGCACCATCCTCATTTCTTGTACACCTCATAACCATACTCCTTCCCACATTTACTCGCAACTTCCTTCTCTCACACACCATTCCAAATTCTGACACTAACTGATTCAGCTTCTCCTTTGAATCTGCCACCACCACAGTATCATCTGCAAACAGCAACTGATTCAGCTCCCACTCGTTATCATCCCCATCTACCATTCTCAAACCTCGACCACACACTCGCTCATTCACCTATGTTACGACTCCATCAATATACAAATTGAACAGCCATGGTGACATCACACATCCCTGTCTCAGTCCCACACTCACAGGAAACCACTCACTCACTTCATTCCCACCCTAACACAAGCTCTACTGCCCTCATAAAACAGTTCACTGCTTGCAACAAGTTACCATCAATTCCATATAACCTCAAAACATTCCACATTGCATCTCTATCAACTCTATCATGTGCTTTCTACAGATCCATAAATGCAAAATACACATTCTACCCTTTGCTAAATATTTCTCACATAACTGCCTAACTATAAAAATCTTATCTATACAACCTCTACCTCTCCTAAAACCACTCTGCACTTCTGCGATTACATTTACTGTCTTGTCCCTAATCCTGGTAATCAGTATCCTATCATACACTTTTCCTACCACACTCAAAAAACTTATGCCTCTAAAATTACTGCATTCATACATATCTCCCTTACTTTAGTATAGGGGCACTATACAAGCAATCACCCATTCCACTCGTACCATTGACAACATAAAGCACTCTCACTAACCATTCCAATGCAGTCACACCCCCTTCTTTCAACATCTCCACTCTCGCACCATCCATTCCAGGTGCTTTACCTGCTTTTGTTTCATCCAATGCCCTTTTCACCTCCTCTCTTTTAATCTCTCTCTCATTTTCATCTCCCATTACGGGCACTTGAACACCCCCCCCACTGTCACTATAGCTGCCTCTCTATCTTCCTGAACATTCAGCAACCACTCAAAATATTCTGCCCATCTTTTCCTTGCATCGTTCCCTCTTAATATCTGTTCATTCACATCTTTCACTGTTTCTTCCATCCTCAATCCACCCTTCCTTACTCTCTTCACTTCTTTCCAAAACTTCTTTTTATTCTCCTCACATGACCTACTAAAATCCTGTCCCCACCTAACATTTGCCAACCTCTTCTCTTCCTCTACCTTCCGCTTGGTTTCCACATTTTTCTCCCTATATCTTTCATATTTCTCCTTACTGTTACACTGCAGCCATTCCTCAATAGCCGTCTTTTTCTCTTCCACCTTCATTTTCACCCCTTCATTCCACCACTCGCTGTCCCTCCTCATGCCACCTCCAACAAACCTCTTTCCGCACACATCACTTGCATGTCCCACAAAGCCTCCTTTCATCAACCCCCATTCCTCCTCTAACTCCGCAACTTCTCTTTCTTTCACCCTGTCATATGCCACTCTCAACCTGTCCTGATATTCCTGTTTCTTCTCTGGCTTTTTCAACTCTCCCACCTTCACCACTTCCCTCCTACATCCCCCCACTCTATTTCCCCACTCTTTTCCTACTACCACTTTTGCTTCAACCAAAGTATGATCAGACATCCCAGCAGCCACGCCCCTTAATGCATGCACATCTTTCACTCTACCAATCATTTTCTTTGCTACCAACACATAATCCATCAATGCTCTTTCTTTCACACTTCCATTTTCCACTCTCATCCATTTATACTTATTTATTAACTTCTTGAAAAAACTATTACCTATCACCAACTCTTGCTCCACACACATATCTAACAGTCTCTCGCCACTCTCATTTCCACCTGGTACCCCATACTTTCCTACAACACCTTCTATCTCTCCATCACCAACTCTGACATTCAAGTCACCCAACACAACTACATAGTTCCTTCTACTCAGACCATCCACACATCTAGTTAACTCATTCCAAACTTCAACCCGCTTTTCCTCACTTCTCTCACATCCTGGCCCATACGCACTAACAAAAGCCCAACATTCCCTACCCATCCTAACCCTCACCCACATCAACTTAAATGACACTTCTTTCCATTCCACTACCTTATTTATCTTCCATTTCCTTTCATCTTCGCCTCACACAATGCCAATACATCCATCCTCCTCCTACCAAACATATATCCAGTCTCACATCTTTTGTTCTCTATCGTACTTCAACCACGCATATTTAGACATCCCAAAACTAGAGTTTGGGGAGAAGTTACTCTCCCTTCTACTCCCCTTCTTCTTTGACGTCTCGCGGGAAGTTATTACTAGGGGGATATATATATATATATATATATATATATATATATATATATATATATATATATATATATATATATATATATATATATATATATATATATATATATATATATATATTTATACACACTATATATATATATATATATATATATATATATATATATATATATATATATATATATATATATATATATATATATATATATATATATATATATATATATATATATATATATATATATATATATATATATATATATATATATATATATATATTTATACACACTATATATATATATATATATATATATATATATATATATATATATATATATATATATATATATATATATATATAAATACATATATATATATATATATATATATATATATATATATATATATATATATATATATATATATATATATATATTTATATATTTATATATATATATATATATATATATATATATATATATATATATATATATATATATATATATATATATATATAGACTGCTTTTCAAAAACATTAATAACAACGTTATATCCTCCCTGAAGTAAAGAATCAAAATAGCTTTTTTATTTTAAATATATTTTAAGTTTTTTTTTTCAACCTTTTGTAACCTTATATACAATGAAACGCATGACATGTCGAGGGAATGCAAAGGTTTAAATGATAGCCTGTTAAAATTTTAGCAATAATAATAATGATGATAATAATAATAATAATAATAATAATAATAATAATAATAATAATAATAATAATACTAATAATAATAATAGTAATAATAATAATAATAATAATAATAATAATAATAATAATAATAATAATAATAATAATAATAATAATAATAATAATAATAATAATAATAATCATGATATAATAATAATAATAATAATAATGATAATAATAATCTAATAATAATAATAATAATAATAATAATAATAATAATAATAATAATAATAATAATAATAATAATAATAATAATAGTAATAATAATAATAATAATAATAATAATAATAATAATAATAATAATAATAATAAAATAATAATAATAATAATAATAATAATAAATATACCTTTGTATGTCTGTTATTTTCCCCTCCTGAATGAAACAGAAATGAAAGGAGGTCTGCATTCGGAGAATATTAGAATTACTGGTGCAAGCAAATCCTTTTAACCGTGAGAGTGCCTTTCATTTTGAGAGGGCAAACGTGTGAGCGAGGATAAGAGAAAATGCATTTCTTTTCCCCTCCTAATACAACATAGGCTTCGACCCTTGGATCTTTCTTCACATATTCAGAGGGGCACTAAAAGTGTTTGTATTTAAGGCATGTATTGAGTGTTCCAATGAAGGAAAACCGAGTAACCTTAAAAGAGATGCTATTTATTTTATTCTTAACCAAGTGCTTCATAATATGAACTTACTCCAAAAAGCATTTCTTGGCTAAAATTAATACTGTCCCAAAGGCCTCACTGTATCTTCCAAGAGAAGTCTAGACAGCACTGAAGATTACTTTCGTGCCTTAGCTTTGAAAAACATCGAGTTGGAAAAATCTTGCAATTGATTAGATAAACCATTATCAATACTAATAATAGCAATATCATATAAAAACGAGAAAATGTCGCATTTACGAAATACCATATTTTTTTTCAAGAATATATCTCCAAATTTAAAGGCAAATAAAAAGTGTACAAAAGCTTCAGTTCTGGAGCTCGATGTTAAAGCCAAGGTACAGTTATTCACAAATGATGCAATTTGGACAGCTAAAACTAAACTGCCTTTTAGTACTTACTCTAAACATATTAATGAAGCCTAAGATAGTACAAGGTTCAGCACCATTTAGAAACAGTTTTGGAGTATGTAGACATTACAGTATGTAATTGTAGTAGTACCTATTGAAAGCAAAATATTAGAATGTTGTTTATCGTACACTAAGAAAAGAAGAAGAAGATTTTGTAGCACTGATATGAATTGACACTTCCTGTTTCTCTGAGATGAAGTTCTCTCTTCTTGAAGTTTCATACTCATTCGGCAAGTATTCTAGGTTGTTATAATGCTGGTGGTTGTTACTTTCATTTTCATCTCTTTACATTAATTTATCGTTTCACTTCCAAATGTCTTCTATGCGGGTGTATGTGTGCGAGTGCTTGAGGTCATCCTCTTCAGTGAAATCTGCTGCTGCTGACAGGCAAACATATAGAGCCGCTCAATAACAATGAGTGATATACTTAACTCATACGCAATTACTACTGACCACTGAAAACCAACATATAAATGCCAAAATCATACCTCGCTTTTATTATTTTATGTATAATTCATGCTTCCTTTAAACCGTGAATACTTAAAAATGGGGAAGGGTATGAAGAAACTTATAAAGTGAAATTATTTTGCATATCTCGGTGGCTTCCTTCTTTACTCGAAGGTGTCCCGGCCATAAAACTTCTTCCCATTTTACTTCTTTGGTTTTGCTACCTAGACCATAAAAGACTCTCCAGTAAATTGCTTTGAAAATCGACTCGCAACAGGTGGTGCTTAAATTGCTCTCAAAATAAACCGTAAAAATATTTCAACACCTCTGAGATATCGTGTAGAGGCTTTTACACTTCTCTTTTAACCTTTGCGTAAAATTTGGACGCGTATTTTCCAAAGTTTAACGAGAGATATTTACGCTCCACACTTTCCGAATATATATTTATTTATTTACTTATAAGTTATTAACTTAGTTAATTATTTATTTTTAATATCCTCTCACAACTGACAAGTCACAATACTCCCCATTTCTGTTTCTCTTTGCTTTATTTCTAATCTTATTTCTGCCTTATTCTTGGGCTACTACTTTTATTCAATCGTTTCTTTGGAGACCAGGGACGATAAGGAAGATTTTTTTTTTTTTGGCCCGTCCCGATGTCAAACGCAAAAAAAAAAATCAACTTACTTATTCAGTTAGTTTGTTAGTTGGCTAGTAATCAAGTTAGATATTTCTATATTCTGATTTTATACATCTGTTTATTATAAATCTTTATCATTGCAAATGAGGTTCAAACCAGTTTCTAAAGTAGACTGCTTTTCATTATATATATATATATATATATATATATATATATATATATATATATATATATATATATATATATATATATATATATATATATATATATATATATATATATATATATATATATATATATATATATATATATATATATATATATATATATATATATATATATATATATATATATATATATATATATATATATATATATATATATATATATATATATATATATATATATATATATATATGTGTGTGTGTGTGTGTGTGTGTGTGTGTGTGTGTGTGTGTGTGTGTGTGTGTGTGTGTGTGTGTGTGTGTGTGTGATTACCTAATTGTGTTTACGGGAAAGAGCCCAAAGCTCGTATCTTCCCGTCTCCTCATAAGTTCCATTTTATACTTAGTGATACTTATCATACCTGTCCTTAAAACTATGGATTGAGATAGCATTAACTACGCTCCTCGCTGTAGCCAATTCCACATTATCAACTACTCTTACACTGAAAAAGTACTTTCCTTACATCCTGCGAAGAAGTTTTCTTACGAAGCTTCAAACTATGACCTCTAGTTCTAGAGCCAGACATATCAAAGTATCGATCCTTATCCACTCTATCATAACCATGAAGGAATTTAAAGACTGTCACCATATCCCCCCTCACTCTTCTAGCTTCGAGTGATGGTAAGTCTAATTCCCTCAGCCTCTCATCATAACTGAGATTGCGTATTTCTGGCACCAGTTTCGTGGCATGTCTTTGAACTTTTTCAAGCTTAGCTATGTGCTTTTTCAAGTGCGGATTCCAAAAGGGGGCTGCATATTCGAGTTTTGGCCTCACATAGGTTACATAAATATTTCTGAACATTTCCTTGTCCATGTGCCTGAAGGCTACCCTTACATTTGATAAGAATGCATATGCTGCCCTTACTATGCCATTTATATGTATTTCTGGAGACAAATCTGCCAGTATGTTTACTGTGTGTGTGTGTGATTACCTAATTGTGATTACCTAATTGTGTTTACGGGAAAGAGCCCAAAGCTCGTATCTTCCCGTCTCCTGATCGGTTCTATTTTATACTTAGTGATACTTATCATACCTGTCCTTAAAACTATGGATTGAGATAGAATTAACTACCTCCTCGCTTAGCGAATTCCAATTATCAACTACTCTTACACTGAAAAAGTATTTCCTTACATCCTGCGAAGAAGTTTTCTTACGAAGCTTCAAACTATGACCTCTAGTTCTAGAGCCAGCCATATCAAAATATCGATCCCTATCCACTCTATCATAACCATGAAGGAATTTAAAGACTGTCACCATATCCCCCCTCACTCTTCTAGTTTCGAGTGATGGTAAGTCTAATTCCCTCAGCCTCTCATCATAACTGAGATTGCGTATTTCTGGCACCAGCTTCGTGGCATGTCTTTGAACTTTTTCAAGCTTAGCTATGTGCTTTTTCAAGTGCGGATTCCAAAAGGGGGCTGCATATTCGAGTTTTGGCCTCACATAGGTTACATAAATATTTCTGAACATTTCCTTGTCCATGTGCCTGAAGGCTACCCTTACATTTGATAAGAATGCATATGCTGCCCTTACTACGCCATTTATATGTATTTCTGGAGACAAATCTGCCAATATGTTTACTCCTAGATCTCTCTCATTTTCTGTCTCCTGAAGTTGTACTCCAGCCACCGAGTAGTCAAGCTTGGGCCTTCTTGCACTTGTACCCATTCCCATTACCTTACATTTTGAGGTATTGAATTTCATTAGCCACTTTTCTGACCACTCATGCAGATTATTTAGATCCTCCTGAAGTTCTCTACCATTGTTCTCGTTTTTTACTTTCTTCACAATCTTTGCATCATCTGCAAACATATTCATGAATGAATTTACAGACTCTGGTAGGTCATTTACATATACAAGGAACAAAAGTGGTCCTAAAACTGAACCCTCTGGAACTCCACTACTAACTCTTCTCCATTCAGACACTGAGTGTCTTACTCTAACCCTCTGTTCCCTTCCTTCTAAGTAAGTTTTTATCCATTCCAAAACATTTCCACCTATTCTAGCCATTGATTGCAGCTTCCTAATAAGTCTCCCATGTGGAACAGTGTCAAACGCTTTCTGGAAGTCTAGGAATATGCAATCTGCCCAGCCCTCTCTTTCCTGTAAGATTTGGCTTACCTCATCATAAAATTCTAATAAGTTTGTTACTGTTGATCTACCTTCTCTGAAGCCATGTTGCCTCACTGACAAAAAGTTGAAGGATTCCAAGTGAAGAGAGATATGTTTCCTTAGTAGTTTCTCCATAACTTTGCAAACTATGCTGGTCAAGGAAACTGGTCTATAGTTCAGAGCCGTATCCCTCCTTCCCTTTTTGAAGATAGGTATCACATTTGCTTGTTTCCAGCATCTTGGAATCTCCCCCGACTCCAGTGACTCCTTAAATATGATACTTAGTGCCACTGATATTGTGTTTGCGCATTTTTTAAGCACATGAGGGGATATGTCATCGGGACCTGTAGCTTTATGAACATCTAAATCCATCAGCGCTTTGCATACCTCTGTGGCTGTAAGGTTGATGTTCTCTAATATCGGCCCTTGAGCTTCTATCACTGCAATCTGAGGGGGTGGGGTATTTTCTACTGTAAATACTGACTGAAACTCCTTGTTCAATTCTTTGCAGATCTCTTCATCCTTCTCAGTGATGCTTCCATCCGCTCTCTTTAGCCTTAAAACCTGTTCTTTTACCTTCAGTTTTCCTCTGATAAAGCTGTGGAAAAGCTTGGGATTTTCTTTAGCCTTCCTGGTGATGTCCCTCTCATAGTCTCTCTCTGCCTCTCTCCTTTTACTTAGGTAGTCATTTCTTGCTCTTTTGTAGGTTTGCCAGGCATTTATGTTTTTTCTCCTCCTATACCTTTTCCAGCATTTGTCTCTCCACTCCTTAGCTCTTTTACACCCATTATCGAACCATTTCTCTCTGGCATGAATTACACCTACTTTGGTGACAGGTATGCAGCAATCTACTATCTTCCCATATTTCTCACAAAAGATGTCATACATTTCTTGTACAGATTTGTTGTAAAATAAGGTTCTCCAGTCAATAACTGCAAAAAGCTCATTCATTTTGATGTAATCTCCTTTCCGATAGTTCCTCCTCATGTCCTCAGTGCCTCTACTCTCAGGAAGAATATCTTCAATGATATACTCCATCAACAACACACAGTGGTCACTCTTTCCAATTGGTGGTTCATACTCAATTTTTTCAATATCCAACACATTATCTGTGTGTGTGTGTGTGTGTGTGTGTGTGTGTGTGTGTGTGTGTGTGTGTGTGTGTGTGTGTGTGTGTGTGTGTGTGTGTGTATGTGTGTGTTTGTGTGTGTGTGTGAGTGTGTGTGTGTGTGTGTGTGTGTGTGTGTGCGATATATATATATATATATATATATATATATATATATATATATATATATATATATATATATATATATGCACATGTGTACATATTTAAATTTAAACTATTATACTAACAATACTATTATCCACGAAAAACTTTTCTGACCATCAAGGGACTCGAACTTGCGTCGTAAGTTAAAGAATCATGCCACCATACAGATTGGGCCACTACGACCGACAAAAGTCTGAATTTCGTAGTCCAACCAAATCAGGCAAAAAGAGTTCCCGTCGGTCATTTAAATCAACCTATTACAGTCGACATATCAAGGACAGTCTTGATATGTTCATAAGGCGTTATCAACTTTAATACAAATGAAAATTGGAACGAAATAAGAAACCACTTACTTATTCCACTTAGACTTCACATTTTAATAACGAAGGAAATCTAGATGCCTCTAATCATATGTATGTATGTATGTATGTATGTATGTATGTATGTATGTATGTATGTATGTATGTATGTATGTATGTATGTATGTATGCATGCATGCATGCATGCATGCATGCATGTATGTATGTATGTATGTATGTATGTATGTATGTATGTATGTATGTATGTATGTATGTATGTATGTATGTATGTATGTATGTATGTATGTATGTATGTATACTATATTTTGGCCCTAGCCAAGGTATAGAAGAGAGATCTCTGCAACTGCTCAGATATAAATGAACGCATGCTGCTGAATGGTTGTGTTCATTTTAATCTCTCTTTATTCAAATTCCTACTATCTGTGCATTTAAAATAAAGAAGTAAACATATCATTATGTGTGAAAACAAACAAATTTTGTTATTATCCTGGATTTGAACTTAGGACACATAATCAGTGTGCCAAGGCACTACCAACTGCACTACCGAAGTTATAATAAGGTGTAACTTATGGTATGGCAACAGTTTACAAAATATCTATATTCGTTTTGCTCTCTCCTCCTAACCTCACTCATAATATGTTTTCGTATTTATTTGAAATGCTGCTATATAAGCATCACAATTATCATATAGATATATTATCATATGTGAAATCATGAAACATTTTTGCCCCTGACCGGGACTTAAACCTAGGACACATAATTATATATATATATATATATATATATATATATATATATATATATATATATATATATATATATATATATATATATATATATATATATTTGTATATATATATATATATATATATATATATATATATATATATATATATATATATTTCCCTGAGGGAGGGGGGCTAGAATACGTCCTCTGTGTTCCCTGTGTGCCATAAGAATCGACTAAATGGGCTGAGCAAGTGGACTGGGAGTCCCTTACTATGTATTCTATCTTCCCATAGAGTCAGAGTATTTTGCCTTGACTCAGCCACTGACATTATAAGTGGCAAAAATGAGACTGGGATGCGAGGATTGGGCGTTTATGATCACGTATGGCCTTGACAGTGAAAGAAATGAGGAAGAAAGAGGAGAATTTTGGATGATATTGAACGAGTGTGTGGAAAACTTAGAAATATAATGTGAATGAGGTGTTGATAGGAGATTTGACTGCTAGAGTAGGGAATAAGCCAATGAATGGTGTTACTAGGAAGTATGGAGTACCTGGTAGGAATGAGAGTATAGAGAAAAGGATAGAAATGTATACTGAGAAAAAGAGATCTTGTTTGCCAATATTGTATTTAAAAAGAAGGATGTGCTCAAGTATACATGGATCAGAGTAGATAATGGTAAAGTAGTTGACAGAGCTTTAATGGATTATGTTGTGGTGGACAGGAGGGTGATTGGAAGAGTATTGGATGTGAATGTACTAAGCAGTGCTTGTGGCGAAATATTTGATCATTATTTAGTGGAAAGTAGAGTGAGAGTGGGAGAAAATGGAGAAAGAGAAGAAGCGAGAAAGGAAGAGACACTAAAAGTGAGTGAACTGAAAGATAGAGAAAGACTGTGAGTATAAGGCTAGTCTGAGGTATGTGTGGAATGCAGTGAAAGAGAAAGTGAGGAGGGAGTGGAAGAAGAATGTGATTATTTCAAGGAGGAAGTAAAGAGGTGTGCAGAGGCAGTGTGCAGAAGGAGACTAGTAGGTGGAAGTAAAAGGCAAGCAAGTGAGTGCAGTGGTGGCTGATATGAAGCAGGGTATTTGAAGTATGGCTGCAGGTAGATAACGTAGAGGCATATGAACGGCATAATGCAATGACAAGGCTAGCAAAACACGAGGTTAGGAAGGCAAAGAAAAAAAAAGATTTAGGGCACAGTAGATGCTTCTCTGAGAAATTTGAAATTAATAAAAAGATGTTGTGGAAGGAAGTGAAAAGAATGAGGAAAGGTGAGAAATCTGGTAGTGAGAAGATGGTGAAAGGAGTAGAGGGGCAATTGCTAGTAGATGAAATAAAGGTGAGAGAGAGAGAGAGCTGAGTATTTCAAGGAACAGCTAATGAAGAAGACGATATAGAGAGCCAGAGATTATGATAGTGGGATATGAATGGAGAATGCCAATGTTAGGTGATGATAATGAAAGAGGAATAACAAAAGAGAAAGTACAATTGATATTGAAAGCAATGAAAGCAGGTAAAGCACCAGGGATAGAGGGGTGTCATGTGAAATGCTTGTCAAAGGGTGGGGAGGCATTAGTAGCATGAATGGTTAGGTAGTTGAATGTATGTTTCAGGAAAGGGGAAGTCCCAATTCCTTGTATCAGGGTATGTGTAGTTCCACTTTATGAAGGGAAAGGAGATAAGTATGAGCGTAGTAGTTTTAGAGCAATTAGCTTCTTGAGTGTAATTGGTAAGGTATATGGAAGTGTTCATCGACAGAATTAAGAAAGGTACCGAGAGATTGATTGGGGCAGAACAGTGGGGGTTCAGGAGGAGAAGAGGATGTTTGGATCAGGTGGGTTTTTTTTTTGGTAAGAAAGGTGTGTGAGTTCTTGGAGAAAGGTAGGGACACTTTTGGGGTTTTTATGGACTTAAAGAAAGCGAATGACAGAGTTCATAGAGATGGAATACGTAGAAGTTTGTAAAATGCGGTGAAGAGCTTTTACATGAATAGTAAAGTATGTCTGAGAGTCAGAAATGGCATGAATTTTTGAGCGTAGGGTAACATCAAGGTTGTGTAATGTTGCCATGGTTGTTTAATGTGTATATGGATGGAGTGATAAGGGAAGAAAATTAAAGAGTATTAGTGAGAGGCTTGGAACTAGTGGGTGAGTCTGGAAAGTCGCAGAAATTGAATCAATTGCTATTTGCAGATGATACTGTATTGGTTGCTGATACTGAGAATGAACTGAATGATTTGGTGATTGGGTTTGTTAGGGTGTGTAAAAGAAGGAAACTGTGGGTGAATATTGGTAAAAGTAAAGTCATGAGATGCAAGAGGAATGCTAATGTTGGCAGATTGAATCGTAGGAGCGAATGGGAGTTGTGTGAAGAACTTGAGAATTTTATGTATCTGGGATCACACGTAGGCTATCAAGGAATGGATGAGTGGATACGAGGGTGAGTCATAGAAAGGAAGCAAATAAATGTCTAGATGGGTTCTACAGTGTAATGAGAAATAGGTATTTGGGAATGAATGCAAAGAAAAGGATATATGAAGGCGTGATTGTGCCGAGAGCATTGTATGGAGCAGAGACTTGGAAGGCAGGAAAGGATGAAAGGAACAAGTTGAATTTAATGAAGGTGAGGTGTTTGAGAAGCATGACTGGTGTATCTAGAATACATGGAGTAAGAAATAAAGTTATTAGGCAGAGACCGGGTGTTGAAAGGAAGTTGTCAGAGAGGTTAGATTAGACACATAGAAAGGATGAGTGATGAACGAATTCCGAAGAGTGTGTGGAGTGAAGAAACGATTGGAGTTAGAATTAGATGGTAAGATGTTGTGAAAAGGGCATTGACTTCAAATGGAATGTCAGTGGAGCAAGGAAAAGAGCATGCATAGAAAGGAATGAATGGAGAAAGATTGTGTATAGGTGACACGGGCCATAGGAATTTTTCGCACCTGCTAGTTCAGTCAACTGTCATGAAGGGGTGTAAGGGGAATTGACATGTGATGAAGTGGTGGGAGTAAACCAGATGTGGCAGTCGAACCTCATCGTAGAATATCCTTGCCTCTTTTCCTTGTGGGTGACCCTAGCAAAGTCGAAGGAGGAGGAAATGTGTCAACCCATTATCACCAAAGAGCTAAGAGGAGTAGTTGAAGTATGTGTGGATCATGGTGAATGCGTGTTTCTTGGCTCGGCCACCCCACGTACAAGAGGGAATGAGGTCATGTGATATATATATATATATATATATATATATATATATATATATATATATATATATATATATATATATATATATGCATAGAGAGAGAGAGAGAGAAAGAGAGAGAGACAGACAGACAGAGAATTAGAATCAAATATTTTTTTGAAAAATGGCAGTAGTTGAAAGTGGCGTGCGCCTTTCTGGAATGCAATTTTGCTCTCACAATAGAAAAAGGAAAATAAGCTTCTGCTCTCCGTGAAAGATTGAAAAAAAAAAAAGCTGATAGCAAATGTTCTCTCTGCAGGGCCTGTCACTTTTTTCTCCGTTATACACTACCAAGTGAGGAGGTAAGCGTCCTCTGCCTCCCGTAGTTCATTCTATATTTGTTTCTTACTCTGCATTTTCTTTTTTCTATTTTCTTGCCCTGGGATGGGGAACAAAATATCCTCCTCATTTTTCCCCAGGTCGACTTAATGCGAAGGAGCGAAGAGATGGAGTCCCCCTCCTCTGTATTTTCCTCCCGCGGAGGGTCAAGATTTTTCTTCGACTCATTCATCCTCCTTAAAATGGCGAATATGTCCTTTATATACAGATAGCTAGTTATTGTTTACACGTTTAAAGGTGTTACAATGTATTCATCAGTTGATCATTAAATACTTGAAAAGTATTAGGAATGTTGCCTTATTTCTTTCCCCACATACAATAGGAAGACTTTAAAGGACTAAACATTTTCTGTTTGAGCAAAAGGAAAGTTCATGCGTCTGAAGCTGGTATTATACTGGCCTCAGTTCGATGCTGCCCAGAGATTGGATTAGTTTTCATTATTTCATGTCGTTACTGATTAAATTGGACAATTTACTGGGGAGTGGTGATTTCCTATAGGTCTATTTGATTAATCAGCCATTGTTTGGATATCACTAAGTTCATGTGATTTGAGAGGGGGCATGGGCACTGGCTATATGGTAGGTATACAGTCTGGCTCCGTGCTGTCACTGTCTCTTGCCTATACCTATCGCCAGAGACCTTTGAGCTCTAATATTTAATGGTCCGAGAAACATTATTTTAATTAGTCCTGAATATGTTCCACGTCACACTGTCCTCTTACCCCCCTTCCCTGCTATTCTACAGATATGACTAATGACTGGAATAGGAATAACCATGAATTCACATTATCAAACGAAAAATTCACTTCGATAAACTCAAATAGCCAAACAGATACGTGTTCTGAAAGTAAAATGGCAAATAAATAAAGCAAGGAATAAACATGCCTCATACTCCCCCGGTGAAACTCAATTTGGTATATGAAATAGGAAATATATAATAAAAAAAAATACTTCATATGGAACTCCAAGTCACTAAAGCTCTCTGGAAAAAGTCTTATGCTGAATTATATACTTCCCGCGTGTAAGAAGGATAGATATTTAGATAAAATGCATAGGCATTTGAATGAAAGAGAGAGAAAGAGAAAAAGAGAAAGAGAGAGAGAATAAGAAAGAGAGAGAGAATACATTATTTAGAGGTAAGATCTGATCACAGTAACAGTCTACTATGAAATTTATATATAGCAGTTACATGAAGGCAACCGTATTTGAGAAATATATAACAGGAATGAAATTACCGTTTTGTATCTCAGAGAAGCAGCATCCCAAAGGTCCCTAATTCGCCTTCCCGAAATGACTCGTTCAGAGTCTCTTCACCAGAACCTCATGAGAGATAAGGAAAAGAGGATAGTGGCTTTCACCGTGTAGTAGCTCTAGTCATAAAAGTAGAATTAATATATACACCAATAGATGTGTGTGAGGTATTTGATTTTGAGTATGACACCGGGACAGGCAAGAAAACTGCAATCATCAATAAAGACCCGGGCACGAAGAAAATATTTAGGCGAAGGAAAAGTAAAAGGTTAAAGACAAAGCGGAGATGAGGTAACGATACACAATAGGAAAAGGACAGGCTGAAAGAAAACTCGAAGTACTGAGGACCTAGATATATGGCAGGATTAGGCCCTAAGATGACGAAAAGATCCGTTTTTTGAAGGAAGATAGGTTATAAGAATTAGGAAAGACAGAAGGGGGAAGAGAGTTCCAGAGTCTGGAGGTAGATGGGAAGGAGAAGTCGCTGCACCAACCAATCAGTGAGCTACAAATATTCACACAATACCTGTGAAACGAGGCCGCTTGGCGTGTGTTATGTGGCCTCGGAAGTGGGGGAAAGATTCAATTCCCCAACTCATCAGATCAGCGATGGAAGAAGTAGCGATAGAAGAGAGAAAGGGATAATACCTTAAGGCGAAGAAATTGAGAATCCAGATTAAAAGTAAAGAAGGGTCATTAATGAGTCTGACTGCCTTAGATTCAACCCTCTCAAAGAGATAAGTATATGAAGAAGTACTCAAGATGTGCGAGCAGTATTCTAAGCAAGGATGGATAAGACCTTTATAGATTTTAAGTAACTGTAAAGAGGAAAAGTAATGACGAAAGCGAAATAGAACCTCCAAATTTTTCTTTAAGCAGATTTAGAAATTTGGATTATTTGACTCCTCCGAGACAAGTTAGAGGCGATCTGGATTCCTAATATATTAATATAACAGCTTTAGATAGGTGAAAAGCCCAACTTGAAGTTATCATAAAGAAAAAGCGTTGAAAGTGCAAGCTGGAAGCCAAGAAAGACAAAATATAGAGCTTCAGATTCCATATTGAAGAGGAAAAACAAACCAAATACTTTTAAGGTGACTCTTGTCTCGCACGATACAATGAAGAAGTATGGCTGTAATTAAGCGTATTTATTATAGTCAAGAGAAAAAGTGTTGTTATGGAGATAAAAGGATTTATTGATCCCAACATCTAGGCCTCTTCAAGACAACACACGAACGTACACAATCGCTTAATAGTTAAATGTAATGTAATCTCTCTCTCTCTCTCTCTCTCTCTCTCTCTCTCTCTCTCTCTCTCTCTCTCTCTCTCTCTCTCTCTCTCTCTCTCTCTCTCTCTCTCTCTCACACACACACACACACACACACACACACACACACACACACACACACACACACACACACACACACACACATACAAACACACACGCAGTGCAACTATTATCATTATTCTTTATTATTTTACAAAGTAATTAAAACATTTCCGAGTATGGAAGAAAAAAGGAAAAGAGCACTCTGCTCGTTGTCAGAGTCTCCTGAAAGGTTTTTCATATTTATTGATACTAGAAACTTTGTCAATAGCTCTTCAAATTTCTTGCCTTTTAAAGATCTCCCTATCAAGTACTCTTACATCAAAAAGCACTTTCTTTAAGGGATACAATGAATATTCCTTATCAATTTCAAGGGATTCGCTTGCGTAAAGGTTACTATAATATAGTAATGTGTTCCATATTACATGTTGCAATCGTTTCTTATTTTTCTCAAAAAGATTAGTGTTGGTACATTGATATGGGTTCATGTAATTCGTATCATCCCAAAACATCCAGCTCATGTTTTAATCTTTGTTTATTCATCATAATTTTCCATCATCTCATTACGTTTTCATAATTGTCCATTGCAAAACATACCTCAAATACAGTTTCAGGCATTTTAATAATTTCGCAACTGTGTTAATGGATGACGACTGGTTTTCCATCAGTGCACAAGCATATTTTAAAGTCAATAACCATTTTTCAGGGGTTGACATGTGACTCTTACCCATTTTACTATCTTCATGACTAAATATCATGCACGAGTTTTGATGACATTCATTCATTCATTCCATAATCTGAGTACAAATAATTAATATTTTTTGCCTATAGCAAGCTTTCACTTATTATACATGGCTTATACAATGTTCACATATATGACTATGTCAGCATAGATGTTTATTGATGCCTCAGCAATATCAAGGAAATAATATATGCTTTTTCAAGTGCGGATTACAAAAGGGGGCTGCATATTCAAGTTTTGGCCTCACATTGGTTACATAAATATTTCTGAACATTTCCTTGTTCATGTGCCTGAAGGCTACCCTTACATTTGCTAAAAAAAAAAAAAAAAAAAAAAAAAAAAAAAAAAAAAAAAAAAAAAATATGCTGTCCTTACTATGCAGTTTATATGCATTTCTGGAGACAAATCGGCCTGTATGTTTACTCCTAGATCTCTCTCATTCTCTGTCTCTTGAAGTTCTACTCCTGCCACCGAGTAGTCAAGCTTGGGCCTTCTTGCACTTGTACACATTCTCATTACCTTACATTTTGAAGCATTAAATTTCATTAGCCACTTTTCTGACCACTCGTGCAGGTTATTTTGATCTTCCTGAAGCTCTCTACCATTGTTCTCGTTTCTTACTTTCTTCACAATCTTTGCATCATCTGCA
>JAXCGZ010013418.1:30000-32500 GCA_037179515.1 Halocaridina rubra | reverse complement strand
GCACCAACATTACTTCTGGCAAGGGGAAGTATTTTCAAGTTCATCAGATTTTACTCCACTGTTGAAGATGTAGTCAGAAGCTAGTTGCAAAGTCAATAGCATTTTCACCAAACCTCAACCTCTTAAGACTCCTCTATCTAGTTACAAATCAGTTATTGACCTGGTCCCTCTGATCCTATGCAAAAACCTATCAAGAGTCACTTTTGTCAATACAGACTTAGGCTTGGATGCAAGTACAATTGGGAAATAATTGACAGTGTTATATAAAGTTTGTTTTTCTTCCAATAAGAGGCACCTAGACCCCTTCAACACTAAGCATTAGGATACTAAACCTTCTCTTCCTTCAGACATAAGAATCAGGACTCGCTCGACTTTTGACTACCGAAATACTTAAAACTGTCAGACCACATGAACATCCTGCAGAACGAAATGACTTACTCACCACCAAGATAAAGAAAAGAATAAGGACTCAAGAACCAAACATCGGAGCATACACATCATCAGCTATAATAATACACAAAACACGAGATTACCACATTGAACACTTTATTATCACTTTCATATCCCTCTTTTACCCTTCTTTCTGGTGGTCTCCTAGGGCTTCAGAGAATGCATTCGTCGCCAGGATTACAGTTTTTCCACTCCGTCCTATAAAACTTTCCTCTTCCCTATCACTATATCAGAATTAAGAGACTTAAATCCATTACTTAACATTTGGACAAAACTCTCAAATACCACTTCCATATTAAACTCCACTAGAGATTTAAGACCCGTTCCACCATATAGTGAAATATCAATAACAACAATAACAACAGCAAAGCATAGTTGTGAACCTGCGTTTTGTCTCTGTCACAACTTCAACCTATGAATACAGATACTCTGTTGTTGTTGTTATTGTAGATATTCCACCCGATGGTGAAACTAGTCATGGTGGACATGGAATAAATATAGTAAAGATGACCATTATAACAATGATTTTATCTCACCCAACCTTGAACTCTTTACATGTTATCACGTCTGCAGGAGAGACCGGGACATCTGACTTCCTCCTTCGTCTCAACAAACCACACATTGGAAATTAACTAAAGAGATCAAAGTGAATCAATACAAACTTTCGAGCAGCAGCAACGTTCACCAGAGCTTAATGATTCACTATTAATTTGAATACTTTACTTTGACAACAACAAAAAAGCCCCAACCAAATTAAATTAAATCTAAACTAAAACCTTTATTTCCACAAAATATGCAGTGGATATTCAATATATATATATATATATATATATATATATATATATATATATATATATATATATATATATATATATATATATTATATATATATATATATATATATATATACAAAACATCATGGATAAGCATTACATCACTTCAGAATAATTTTTACAATATTACAGCACATTGATTGTTCAGTTTTTTATTGAATGTTCCCACAGTTTTTTTTTATTATTTTATTATTATTATTATTATTATTATTATTATTATTATTATTATTATTATTATTTTTTTTTTTTTTTTTTTTTTTTTTTTTTTTTTTGCTGTTTCTGTTTCATCTATGTTTGGGACTCCTGACAGACAGGGCTTTGTCAGCTATTGTTGTCCTTGTTCTTGGAATCACGAGATTTTGTCATTATTGAGTGCTTCTTTCCACTGAAATGCTAATGGTATTAATCTGCATGATCCATTCAAGTATGAGACATCTTATTAACTTATACATAAACTTCACCACATCGAATTTGATTTGGTCTTCTACTTTAAACCATTTTAGCTCCATAATAAATGGTGTTGCCCAGTCAGATTTTTTGCCATGACCAACAGCGATTTTAGCAGCAATATTATGAATCTTTTGTGCCTTGCTTAATATACTTTTATTACAGCCGCTCCATGTCATGGAAGAATAGGATATGTAGCTAAGAACCGTTTGCTTTATTACATATATATTCAACATGAGAAAGTCCTACTTTAATTTCTAGGTTTCTGGGGTAAACGATTTAGATAAGCTCTTGATCCAATAAATAAGTATTGAGTTTTACTTAAATTTACTCTAATTTCATTCTTGTAAAATATTGTATTATTCTTTCATGTGTAGATTCCATTCCTAAGAATAGGAGGGCAAGATGTTCTATATTTTTGTAGAGAAGAAACTGTGCATCATCTGCAATTTGGACAAGCATGGCGTTCTGAGCAACAGTTTGTAAATCGTTTATAAATATATTAAAAAGTTTGGGATCGAGAACAGGATACTAAAGGACACCAAATATAACCGGAAGCGTTGATGCTACGTGTTTTTCTGTTTTTACAAACTGAATGCGATTAGTTAGATAGTTATTAAACCATAAGTCGTCGATATGTAAACCTTTCATTTTCCTTAAGAGAACTGGATGAGAGACATTGTTTAAAGGTTTTGGAGAGGTCACATAGGGCAAGTAGTGATATTTAATTCTTATCTATGTTTTTGTATAATGTGTCAGTAACTTGTGTT